>NEEE01001144.1:0-12781 GCA_002278615.1 Pogonus chalceus
TAATTTATTTTTAATAATTAGGAGTTTTGTATTTTACTTCGTATTAGAAATATCACAAATTTTAGCAGTAAGAAAAATAAACAAATAAAAGCTTTTTAATATTTTATTTTTACTAAAAAATACATAAGTATATTATATTAATAATATGTATGAGTTTCACTGTATGCTTTTATAGTTAAAAAAAAGGAACTACTAATGAACGAGATAAATTTTTAACATCAGAGAAGTGATTAGCGAGCTCATTTAATTAAATAATATTCTCTATAATATTTAAAATATAAAAAAATGCACATTTTTATTCCTCTTATAATTTTAAAATCTCATATAAAAATGATGTAAATTTAATCCTTTTGGAAAAATAGAAAACGTTGCAATGTTTTAGTGAAAATGTCTATCCGTATGATAAATTGTTGACTTGCTTAAATGGACCAAGAAAATTTCGGTTTTAATTTGTATTGCTAGTGGCCGTTGACTCAACCAGTTACTGCTCCGAGGGATTTTACGAAAAACACCTTCATCTTTCTCTTTGTGATATGTTGAAAATTAATTACATTTTACTTGTAAACATGTTTCAGCACGAATATACTATTAATTTACTGTTTATATCTGTATGCTCTTTTTTATATAATATAGAAAATATTTCATTAATATTTCAAAGAAACAATTAGCATTGAAAAAAAGTTTTATATTTATTTTTAAATAATTATTAGTATTTTAAATGATTGAATTCCTGTTAAGGTATTTAAAAAATACAAACTATTTTTATGATTAAATATGAAAAAAGTTATTTCAAACATTTCCATCATTCAACAATGTTCATGAACACGTTATTAAAATAGATATGTGCTTGATCATAACATATATAAATGAATAGTGCACTTTGAGCTAGTGCCAGCTGTCATCCTGAAATTAATACGATTATATTGGCAGCGTAATTCGGGATAATCATCACAAATCGATGCCATGAAATACGTGTTGGGCGTAAATGCTGAACCGAGTTTAACAAACATAGCATCTGTTGCCGCCATTTTATACACAGACACATGTCAAATCAAATGATATTTTCACACTTAACTCATGACAAAATATTTAATTACAACAACAAATTATTGCCTGCAGTTTTTATTAACATAATAATTAATTTAAAAGATAATAATAAGACAAACAAAACGTTAACTAATTTAAATAATCCGTTAAGATGAATTTTATTTAAAACTTGTAACTTTACATATCATCAACCTTAGAAATTTCAATATAATTTGTAAAACTTCGAATTTCAGTTCTTGGCAAGTTCACGCAAGCATGGCAGATATTCATGAAAACTCTCTCATCTAACAAAGTTTTATCTCAAGACAACGCTGATTAGGGAATACTAAGTAATATCATTACGCTTACTATCTTCGTTATTTGGAAAATTTATATAAAGTATGGTGCTAATATCAGTAGATGCCTACGTTTTCCGTAGACCCTGTTCGTTCAATTTTAATGTAGACTATTACTGCTATCTTTGTATTACCACCAACAAAGATTATTTTCAAATCCGGAAGAATTTTTATTAAAATGCATAAGAATATTTTTATACTTCATTAATTTATATTGTAATTCTTTACTTTGTTATATTTATTGCTGGAACAACTTAACTTTAACTCAGTATGAATTAAAATAATAGCAATATTTGCTACAAGATATTTTACTATTAAATTATAATCAAACATTTAAAGTTTTATATCAATAAATCAAAATTATCCGTTAAAGCAAGTAAATAATTTCTTAATTACAATGTCCCAAAGTGAAACTCGTACCTGTTAATCATATAATATATTTGCGAATTTTATATTTAGATAATTTATTCATATTTCTTTGATCGTACATTGCTCTTAACGAAGTAAGCACTCTTATTTTTTATATTACGTAAAAAAAACAATTACAAAATTAAACTCGTACAGCTTATAAAATTTGTTAATTAGTGATGCTAGTTATATTTTATTTATTTAAATTGGACTTTGAATACTCAGTGAATTAAAAAATCGATCAGCAAAGAAAACAAACATCTATTAATGAACAAAATTTCGTTTTTTTTTATTTTAAAAAGGTAAGTCATACTTAAAAATTATAAAAATTTATAATAAAAGCCGTTCTACAATGCAATACATAATAAAATGTTATAAAAAAGCAATCAAATTGCAATTAAGATAAAAATCAAGTCCCCAAATTTAAGTAAATATATTATATTCATGAAAAGAAATACATATTATATATACATATGTACATTAAACATAAAAATAATATTTTTAGTAATAATAATTAAAATATAACTCTGACTTATTTTATCCTTCAGTTTCTGCAGTTGTTTGTATACAGATTAAAGTAAATATATATCTAGATAAACAGAAACTAGAATTACGTAATCGTAATATCTTACTTAATATTATTAATAAATAAACATTGTATTTTCATAAAATATAATTGCACGTTATTATCTTTCAAATAAAAACAAATTTAATCAGCTTATTCCAAACAATGGCTTTAGAATGATTAAATAAATATTAATACTTGTATTTTATAATGCATATGTTTTAAACTCGTCAAAATAATTTGAACTAAATTAATGTTGTGATGTACAGAACGGGATATGACAGGTTGTATTAAATTATAGCCAATAATAATATTTACTACTTGCGTTAGTATTATTATTGCATGCGACAGCCTATAATAATGTTATATTATAATCCATTTTACAATAATTTGTGTTCCGCATGTTATATAACAACCTGCAGGGTTATTAGTAAAATCTATGTTCTCTGATATGATTATTTATTAAAGAGTAAGTCATAATTATTATTATAAATAAATAGTAGTAGCTATGGAAACAAGTGAGCGTTTATTTATATGAAATATATTTATTCAATTAATTAATGTACTTAAAAATGTAGTATTTTAATACTAACATATAAATCACAATGATTTATCTAGGCAGCCGTGGATTTTTTCAGGACCGGAGTAAGGACAGGAAAGGCCCAGTCTCCGGCGGATAGATATCTCGTTGCCCATAAATCCATTTAGGGGTCGTTCTGAAATCCATTAGCCTCACGACCTGAGCGGTTAACTGTAATGACTGTTTTACAGAACCGTTCCCGTTCAGTGACGCTGCTGTGTGCTGCAACCCGCATTACACTGGCCAAAATTATCGTTAGATTTTAATGAACTCGTCGTTGAAATCTTCGGACAATTTCGTCACACTCTGTACGTTCGTACTGTGGAATTATAACCCGCCATTAAATCGGTGAAAGATTACTTTTCAATGGTCCCCTCTTTCACTACCTACTACATTTTATATTCATTTGTTTTTATGTATTCCAAGCCATCTACTAGAATTTAAGTGTATGTGCTTTTTTGTTATGTAAATGGCACTTTATTTGATTAACCTAATGTACTTTTGGATTCATTACCACTTTAAATGAATATTTAATTATTTTTTGGTGCATTACCCAAAAAACTCTAATTATTTCTATTAAGCATATTGACTATTTCACTAATGCAATTCAGCTTCATGAAACTGACAACAAAATTTCTATTCTGTATCTCTATTGGATAGTTAGTACAGCCTAAAAATTGATTATTTTATAAATTTAATAGCTTTTAATATACGGCATATCTGATATAAAACTTTTATCTGATGACCGAAATATGTCCAATATATAAGTAATAACATTTCAAGTTGCAAGCTTATGCGCGTATGTTCCCCAAAAACTATATAATCCTTCTAGGAAATGAATAAATTAACTATTAAAAAAGATTTTTTTAAATGAACTATATATTTTTTAATTTCTTTACATCTTTATAAATGAAATTGCAAACATATAAAAACGCTTTTTACAATTATCATTTTTAATTTCAATTATTTGAGTCGTTATAATTATAGTTGAAATATATTATGATAATTAAAAAAAATATATGTATATATAACATAATTAAAAATGCTTTTTATTAATTATCTATATATGTAAATATGATTTTATTTTATTACATTTAATATACAGAGAAAAATGAATAACAAACTATTCTTTGTGAAAACAATTTATTCTGTAATGAAACAGAATAATAATTTCATTTATGTATAAACGTATTTTGAGGTTAACTAAATAAATATGCAAGTAGATATATTTAAATAAATTAACAATGTAAAGTTAAGAAAAAGAAATAACTGTTATTTAATTTCACTTAACCGAAAAACCTAAAAGCTTATGGGCAAATTTCAATAGCAATAAATATTTTACGATTTTACGAGACCAGACATTATCGTTAAATAACAATAAAACGAAATTACGCAACTGTTTTAAAATCACGGCTGGTTTGATTGTGAGAATAGTCGAATCTTTTTGGAAATCAGTTCAAGTTGTACCGAATTGAGCTCTGTAATACTGACTTGGATGTTACATTAGTCCGCTTTTCCGATATTGGTCTCTTGTTCGGTTTGCAGTCGAACACACAGCTTCTAATCCTCTTGCCGAGTTATTTCGACATTGTCGAGAAAGAGATTTCATCGTAATATAATGTTAATTGGTTTTATTAAAAATAAGTATTATACCTTTTTTATATTCGATTAAATTACAATTGTTATTAATTAAAAGATAAGTCGTCGTTTTGTTCTGTTCCAAACCAGTTAAAACATGTGTTACATGTGTTATACTAACTTTAATATTATTGCGTTTGACTTGAAAACTTTATCTGGGTTACAAAAAGCTTTATTTGTAATATAAACCACATCGCTATTATATTACAGGGGAGAACTAATTATTTACGTGTAATACAAAATCGATAATTAACAAAATGTTTCATTTAACTTATAAGCGTTAGAATATTTGTATACACAATTTGAAAATAAAATAAATCGGTTGAAGAAAATCGTCAATATACTCATGATATTTTTCGGTTAGAATTTTTGACCGATTTGAGTATTTGTAAGCAACCAGTCGGTAAATCTTTTCTCAATCGACTGTGGATGCTTTCATGATTCTCTCTTTTTTATTCAAAACAAACTGATCGGAATGACGGAGCGTTCGTGTATATATGTAAACGGCTGTATAAACCTGAAGTGCTTGAAGAAAAGTCACTTTGCTGCTACATTGGTCAGAAAAATATACATTGGCTTTTGATACTTCAAGATATTTATTTATTCGTTTACTACAACTGTTATAGCTACTTTCTTTTATGTTCATTCATTTTATTATTTTCACTTACATGTTTATGTATTTTGTAGCTAGTTATTGTTAAAGTTTTAAACGTACATACATATGTATATTTTTACAAGGAAATACAATCGTATTGTATATTGTAAATTTTATTAAAAAATATTGTTAATTGCACAGATTTTACTAATATTTCTATTAAAAAATAGTTTTAAAATTAATTTCTTCATTGTTACAAAATTAAAAACATAATTTTTATGCGCTTTTTTTGAAATTAAGAAGACAGAAACATTTAAAGTACTCTGACTGTAGGAGAATGTCTTATATTTTCGTAGTTTAGTGTAGAAAGAAATTTAAAGAATAGATTGAATTGTCTTTAAGCTTATTTTGCATAATTTAGATTTTGTATTAAAAATAAAAGTTAACTATTATCCTGAAAGAAGCTTGATCATCCTGATATTATAATTAATTGAAACCTAAAGACTAAAATTACTGCATTCTTGTTAGAAAAAATAGTTAATAGACAAACTAATAATACCTTTAGAAGTATCTTTCATAATTAAAGTAACATTTATTACGTCACAGAAACAGTTAGCTTTAAATACTGAAGCTATTTTTCAAAGTACTTCCAGGGTTTATGAATCGATATTTTCAAAAGCAATATTTAGAACAGTTCTTCTTAGAGCTGAAAGGTTTAGGCAAAGTAATATTTATTCAAATAAATAGAATATCAGATAAACACAAACTGATACGAATAAATGAATAAAAAAGGTTATTAAATATTTTTGTATAGAAATTCAATCATACAATAATATGTAAAAGCTTTCAACATGAATTTATAATTGAAATAAATTATCTTTTATTCTTTGAAGCTTTTAAATAACAATGATTCTATTATAAAAAAAAATATTTGTGTATGTATGTACATGTTTTACACAATAAATAATAAGGTATTTACTAAAAAGTTAGAATGATGAAGCGAAAGGTGTCTAAAAAAGTGAAATAACAGACATAGCGACAAGTTCTTGCTTGTCTTAACAACGTACAAGTTACAAGTACATTAATTATTTCTTATCAGTAGGTACGGTAATGGTGTCACGTATCGAGAAGACAGCCCCGTTCGCGTTCAGGTACAAACAGGACTGCAATTTGGTTTAACTATTCTCAGTTCACAATTTGATTATTATTAAGTTTTGAATATAGTTAACTAGTCCGTTTCGGGGCGTGTACTCGATGACATCTGTTTACTGGGACTTGGACATTTTCTCCTCCGGGAGTTTGATGTGATATTAGATATAGTTATACAAGTATCTTCTGCGTACTATTTAGGGTAGGTGAAGTAAAGTTTGCCGTGCGAAACATAAACAGATATACACTGAGTGGGTTCAATGAAGCCCCAGGATATTTTCCAAATTTTCCAAATTGATCGTTCTTGTTTATCTACTAGTTTTCATCAAAATTTAATTTTATTATATTTACGGGTCTCAAGGTCGAAGTATTTACAAACATACTCTCATCCCTTTAGGTATAATAATGTTACAAAGTTCACTTAGATACTAAAATTACTTTATTTAATTTTCCAACTTGTTTAAACTTAATAAAAAAATGTTTTTCATATTATAAATAATCGATTAAAAACAAAAGAAATTTTTAATCCTATTCCATAAAATTTAATTATTAAATTAATTAAAAATAAATTTTATTATTTTTATTATAATCCGACAAATTCTATTGTTTATTTCAGAATGAGTTTTATATCCTTTTATTATTATTTGTAATTTTATAAAATATTTTATCATTAGAACATGAAAATATAATTTATTTTAATGTTTAGAGTAAAAATATATTCCACTCGAAGTTATACCTTAAGAAATTTTAATTTTAAATATCTTATTGTCAACCCCTGTCTGTTATATGTTTGCAAGAGACAACTGGCATCACAATAAACGTTTATTGAAATTTTTCTCTTCTCTATGGCTTGTGGCATTGTGCAGTTATTTTGTTTTTAAAATTTTATTCTTTTGTATGTATGGTAATAAAAATATATTTCTTTTGTTTTTAAAGATAAATTAAGGTTATCTTTAGATGTTTAGATAGTTAATATATCGAAAAATAAATGATTAAGAAACAATTCATAGTAGGTAACTATAATAATATTTCATTAAAATGTAAGTTGTATAATTTTGAGTATGAAAAACAACAATATATGTAAAACGAGAAAATGTGTGTAATATATGACATGTTATAATGTGAAATTTAACCAACGATTATACACTCACGTAAAATGAATATGTAAGTGTGAAGTGGTTTTGGTGAATTCGTCGTTTGCACAATTATTATCTGCGCCGTCAGAAGCTGAGAGACGTGTACGAAGAAAGGGCGTCGCCAAACATCAATTACACAAAGGCTCCGAGGTTGAACACGCAAGTTAGAAGATGTAGCCGCCGAGATAATGGATTCAGTTAACTCGCGCCCTCGTCTCCGTTATTTGCAGCACCGGTAGCAGCATCTCTTCCACTACAAACGCTTTCATCACCGCGAGTTAACACACTCTGCTGTGTATGTTACATATTTTCACGGCCTCTGCTTCAAGGTTATATCTACCGTTTATTTCCTCCTCTTGATACAAACATTACTTTTATATAATTCATGCCAAGTTTATATACATTTCAATAACTAACATTGCAGAAGATAGTTATTTTTTGGAGTAAAAGAGAAACTACCTAAGACTCTTGCAAATAGAGGTGCTTCAAAAAATCTATCTTGCTAACATTTTTGGGGGTAACACTTTATTTACACAATATTGGGGCCTCTAAATTTACTTAACCTATCAAAACGAATGTTCAAATTATCCAGAGCAGTTTGCAATTACATAATATTTAATTAACATTTATTTAAGTCACTGCTTATTTATAATTACCACAGTAAAGGCCTTGAGTTACAAAAATGGTCCATTTTTGGTAGAGCTCAGCAATTGAAGCGTACTGCTTCAAATTCTGAGCTCTGCTAAAAACCATACCCTTTCTACTGCTCACAGTTTCATATTTCTTGTTAATAAATGCATTTTATAAGTAAGTTAAGGAAATAAGAAAATATCTCAAGTTTAAAAAAATGTTAGGTTAGTATCTTGCAATTATACTTATTCTGTTATCATAGCACTTCTTGAAAAATGAAATAGAAACCTGATATTTACAATTTTAAACAAAAAAAATTAAATTTTTGTACCTTAGATTGGAGTCACGTCTGTAAAATATATAAATATTAATGAATAAGCTTTTTGATATCTTTGATCATAGTTTCATTGGAAACTTATATTACTGAGAAGTTGTTTTGAAAAACATTTTAAATATAGAATGTATTTACAATTTGTCAGTTTGTAAGAACATATTTTCTATCACATAAATTTCATAAATTGAAATGGGTCGTATGTTCTTGATAACCAATATGTAGTAAATTATTGCAACTCTTATACAAAGTTTTAAAGTAACTGAAATGAAAAATAGAAAATTTTTATCAAGTGAAAGAATATTACAAATGAAGTTGCTTTTAGTTTAATAAGAAATATAGTTTATTTCAATTATATATAGTAAACAGTTAGTGTATGTTATCAGTAGTAACTATGGGTTTGATCAAAACAATATTTATCTTTGTTGAGATCTTCAATATCCATTAAAGTTGTAACAATTTGAATTGAGAAACTATAACAGTAAAATCAATAAGACTATCGTATGTATGTATGTGTATGTTACATTTTAAGTTGTTGTAACGTATGTTGGCGGAAGAGTCGCGTCAAAGTGTTTGCAAATCATGGGGGACTAATTGCGAGTAAGTGGAGTAAGTGATGTGAGGGTTGCATGAATTGAGGCCGTTTGTGGGAGGATTTATGCGAATGACCCAGATCCGAAACCAGATACCCTGTAATCCGAATTATTTGACTTTGGTTCTATCTTATAATGATATCAACGCGCTTCGCCTGGACTCACTAAATCACGATTGCCAGAATAAATTAGGATGTTTTCTGTAACAAAGCAATTTATAGAAAGTTGCACGATGTTAGGCATCATAATTTATGGTTCGTTAATTTTTATACCATGATCAAACCGATATATTCTAATATGTTTCATATTGGATTTACATTAAATTTGCTTTTGTTACAAACTTTTACATTTTATACAAGTCTAACCAATATTTTATATAATAAATATATCACAAAATCAATTTCATTAATTAAATATTTTTGTCTCAAAACTAATTTGAATTATTTCAATTAGAAGCTAACAGCAGTTATATAAACTACAAATATTAAATATTAATTTCAAGGAAGATGCAAGAGGTATCTTCCGCCAATTTTTTTTACTTTAAAATGATATTTTATACACAAATTTAAGACCCTTTTAATATGTTTTCCACCGATAAAAATAATACGTGTCTCTTAGATTTCATTGTAGAATATCATATTTAAAGTATCTTACTACATTAAAATATTCTGACGATAGTTAATTATTTTTCAATTGTTTACTATTTTTTAGTTAATTAATTTAATAGTTTGACTAAAATATAAAGCAAGTTAATATCGAAATTCGTTTGGTTTCTAAGAAATAAAAAAAAGGTGCTGTTCGCGCATGAAAAAATGGTATATTCAAGTATATACATGTATATGCATAAATCTACAAAACATTTCATACAGTAGTTAAAATATTGTTACGACGACAAAGAATTAGGAAGTTCTAGACAATTTCGTATTATGTCACGGACTGTTCATATATCTTAAAGGTACGAAACAAGTTCTTTAAACTTTTCTTTAGTCTTTCTTCCGTGTTCATAATAATGTAGACTTGGGAAAAAGGAAAATAAAAAACAAAAGAAAAATTACTTGGTGTGCGAAAATATTTCCGTCTCGGTTCGCAGTAACTTTGATTACAGAGACAGTTATAATGTAATGTTAAGGTTAATCTTTCCCTTAGGTAAGATTCCCTACGTACACAGAACCAACTTTATTACCTGAAATATTTAGAATTTAAAGCTCTACCTAGGTATGTCATAAGAAATTACTCAAACTTTAAATTAATATTAATTTCTGTTATTGTCTACAAGTGTGTACTTACACGTTGTTATATTTCATTGCATTGCAACATGAACATACAAGTAATATGCATTCTATTTACAGTTTATTAAAATATTTGTATATATTTAAATTAAATATAAACTAGAACAGCTTTTTTTAGCTTTTCAAATGTTTATTTTAATACTTATGCTATTTCAAACAAGTAAAAAAAAAATTAATTCTATTATAGGATAGTGCTAAAAATATGTGTATTCAAATAAAAAGGTCAAATTCTTGATATCTGCACGCGCTAAAATAAAAAGGTTAAATTCCAAATACCTGTTGGTGTTAAAATAAAAGGTCAAATTCTTTACCTGTTGACATATAAATAAACAAGACAAATATTTTACCTGTTCCTACAAAAATAAACAAACAAAGTTCTTCTACCGGTGGGCACTCAAAAAGTTCAAATTCTTTTGTCTGCTGACGCTAAACAAAAAGGTCAAATTTCTATTACCTGCTGGCGCTAAAATAAAAGGTGAAAATCTTTAGCTATTTGTACAGATATAAACAAATAAAATTCTTCTACCTGCTGACACTCAAAAAGGTCTAATTCTTTTACCTGTTGACGCTAAAATAAAAAGGTCAAATTCCTATTACCTGCTTGCGCTAAAATAAAAGATAAAATTCTGCACCTGTTTTTGCCGATATAAACAAATAAAATTCTTCTACCTGCAGACATCGAAAAAGGTCGAACTCTTTTGGCTGCTGGCGCTGAATGAAAAGGTCAAATTCTTTTTACCTGGTGGCGCTAAAATAAAAAGGTCAAATTCTTTACTTATTGACACAAAAATAAACAAATAAAATTCATCTACCGGCTGATATGAAAAGAGTTCGATTCCTTTTATTTGCTAGTACTAAATTAAAAAGTTTTTATTTTCCAATTAATTTAATTATTTTAAGTGATTATATTAATAATAAATTGAAATGAATTTAATATAAACAGAATAAAAATAAATTTTAATTTATTTCATTTGTTTATTGATGAATTTAATTTAAATAGATACATTTAATAATTAATAATTTATTTACCCAATAATGAATATAAACGGTTTGGGTGAAATATTATTAATTACTAAAAATATTCATTATAATTTAATGTATATATGTATGTAAAACAATTTAAAATAATAATTCACTTTATGATTTTAATAAACATATATGTTAATTGTTACTCTTCTATTTTATTAATTCAAGTGCATGCTACAATGAATTTTAATTATACAATGTAATAGTTTGTTAGATATAAAATATAACCGACTAGTATTGCAATGTTGTGTTCTAGGTAAAAGGAGATAACTAGCGTATGTTTTAAAATTATTCATATTGTTCTCGCTGTATTCGTGCACCTGAATATTATTAAAATACTAAGATTCATAAACGTTGAAATTATTATGTTTGTTTTGTGAGTTTACTTTGCTTTATTTAATTGTTAACTTTCGTATCATCTCTTTGAAATCTTTTTATGTTTTTGTTACAATAAAAATTACTATAAAATATTGAAATTGTTTATAACTTGCTTCTTAAGGTTTAATATATAATTTACTGGTTTCATATTGAATAAAAGTAAGTTTTTTTTTTTAGAAAGATATGTTTAAAAAGTGTTAATAATTCAATAAGCTTTAAAAATTCTATAAATAAATTTTTATTTATATATAAAGAAGAGATATAGAAATATGGACATACAAAAATTTACACCAATACGATTTCATTTTAGTTCTAAAAATAAATTTGTTTATTGAAGAGAAAGACTAGAAAATTTTAAGACATTTTGAAGGTCCATTCATATTCCATGGCTATGTTGATGTTTCACGCTACAGCTGCTATCATTTCTAAGGGCCAGTTTCAATAGGCGAACGTGGGGTCTCTAGAGAGAGGCGATTACGTCGTTCCGATCAGCATCTACTATCCCTTCAAGCAATTCTTGCATACATTTCCGGTTTCTACGCATTTTCGGATCTTATGCATTTGACACATTTTGCCGACCATATGCCACCGACGCACGTTTCATATTGATGTGGATTTGGATACCAGATGATATTATGATGATGCTCGTGACTAATGCAAATTAGAGTACGATTAAATTGATGATTATTGACTTTTCATGGACGGATTGATTTATTATTACATTTTATCATATTCATTCTTACTTTAATGATTATTTCTTTAAAATAAAAATATGAGACATGTAGTTTTCTCATCTTACAAAATAAATGCCCTAAAATATAATTTAATGCGATTTTCTGACGATTGATTTTATTTTATTTCTTAGGGAAATTTTGGTATTTTATTTAAATAAAATGATAACTTTAATTTTTTAGTATTTATGGCAATTACTTATATTATATTATTTGGCTGTGAACTTTCAAATGAAAATACTTACATTTCCAGGATTAAACAATTACTTTTTACTCTAGATACTTAAATAACTATTGTGTATTAATGGATAAATAAATAATTACTTTATTATTTAAGAAATATTTAGTTA
>NEEE01001144.1:57269-67964 GCA_002278615.1 Pogonus chalceus
AACTTAATTATAAATAAATAGAACAAATTTGCATTAATTATTAATTAATTAAAACAAATTGATTTGCGTTGAAGCGTTGAATGTAAAAATAAAATTGTTAAAAATTGTATCAATTACTTAATTACGTGCAACGATTCATTAGTATCAAGTTAAATCTTGTTTGAAATACAATATTTTTTACAGGATTTATAAAACTATTAATTATAAGGTGTGTTTAAGTTAGTCAATAATTACTTTTTTTATTAAAATGCGCTTGTCATGAAAAGCAAAGAAATAATAGTTATTTCTATATATCTTGATTGACTCATTTCTTAATGATTTGCTCTATAAAACGTAAAGTTAGTCAATGTATACAGTCACTAGTAAATACTCATTTTTTGCTTGTCACTAATTTAAATATTATTTTGTATATTTTACATATTTATATTAGTTTATTATGAAATATATATTAATGAATTCGTAATTTGTCTAAAAATTTACGTTTAAGTATACATTAACTAGTGAATGTATACATTAACTGGATTTTATACTTTATTTCTTGACTATTTGGTTCTGTTCGTTTTAATTTACTTAAATATGTTTATATTGGTGGAGCTTTGTTTGTTATTTTATAGTTTAAAGATTTAAAAGCATCAAATTTAAAAATATATTAAAAAAAAACTATTAATCATCTGCAATTTGCATAAAAATAACATAAATCAAAGATTTAAGCATTGTAAAACACATTGTAATATTCATTTAATCTTTACTTATCAGCACTGTGCTTACCTGTACGTACTCTTGATTAAATTTTTATTTATAGCATTTTATTTTTAGTGCTAATGGAAGTTTCTGCTGCACACTGTAAAAATGCATAAAAATTGCAATTGCTTTTTGATTAAATTTCTGAATCAGAAAATTTATTTCATTTCAATAATTGTTTTCTTATTGTTTCAGGGTTTCAGTCTTCACGAGACAAATAAAAGTGCTGTATTGTGTGCAAGTTTAATTTCAAGAATGATTAACTGAAATCATCTGAAATATTCTAGTAGTGCTTTCTAACTATGGGAACATGAACTTGTTTTAACGTGTTTTGTAATAGTAAGTGGTGCGTGATATAAAATAGGAATTCTTTTATGTAAAATGGTGTAGTGACATTTAACGCAAAATGTTGGCAGTGGAAGGAGTACTTTTCCATTTGGCCGTGTTTTCTTTTCTGGCTACAACAGGTAAGACACGACTATCTTTTCAAATTTATCGACATTTTAAATTTATTTATATAAAAGTAAATTCAACAAAATATTAAATGATAAAATAAATATATAAACATATTGCCATTGGAACAGCTTACAGCGTATTTAATAATTTTATCAAATTCATTCTTGAGAAAAACAACTTTTTAAATTTTATCTTAGGATTTATATTAAAATTTTTGTGTTGTGCATGAAAGGATGGTCTTTGCATTCATTAATTTAAAATGCAGGAATAAATTATATTTACTTTTTGTATTATACGAAAGTATTTCAATACATATTTAAATCTCAGAGCAAATTTTCTTCTCCAAAAATTTAATCTGTCATTTTCGAATTTTTAAATAATATTTTCCAATTTTATAGGATTAATTTGTAAGAAAGTTTTATTTAAAAACTTAGAAACAACAAATGAGATATTTATTTCGTTATTTCGTAAAATATTTTATATAAAGTGTGAAAAATCTTTCAATATATAATGAGGACATGATTGTAATAAAAAATAGTTGAAAAAATAACAAAAAATAAAAAATTTACATAGAGTGATTGTATGTAAATATTTATGTGCATCTATTTGATCATTTCGTATTTACGACTTTTCCAGTAACAAGTTAGTGTATTGGAAAGAAACAGAATGTTCTATTTCCATTATTATTTTTTGCTAGTTATAAGGAAATGGTCGACACATAAAATCAGATACGCGGCATAGAAAAATCTATTGATTTTTTTTGGTGGAACCATCACATAAAGAATGAAATAACGAGATTGTTTACATAGAACGCCAACACTGATACATTGTACTTTGCTGACGAGGCTATTTTTTGAGACTATATTTTGTTTTCGTTGCTTGGCTAATTAAAAATAAAGGAAGCCACTTGTGATTAATTAATTTTTATTTATAATTATCATTACTAGTTTTAATTAAATTCGTTATAAGCGCTTTTATATTATCTTTTGTTTTATTTACTTCCGGGGAAAAATATTTTCTTCGAAATTTCAGCAATTTAGTCTTGAGGAATATAATTATTATATATTTATTAGTTCTTCGGCTATAACGAACATTGTTACAATTTTTCTTTTGATTTGCTTAGTAGTTTGTCTATCTTAAGATATTTTCATATTTTTAAGGAATTATTTCATTAAATAATTAAAAGAAATTTTTTAACAGGATTCTTATCAATATAATATAGAATTAATTTAATATTAAGGTTAAATGTATTCGGTTTCTTAAAAATGACTCTAAAAATTTTGATAAACCATTTATTGCCTTTTATACTTCATTGGCTCTAACTATTTTGATAAAAAATAATGAATTAAAATAATTTTGAGTCTAAAATTGATATGTTAGGATCTCATGTTCAGGAAAAAAATATTTAGGGCCTTTTTACGGTTTTTTTATATAACGTGACAATGGTATTATAGTTAGGCAATTTTACAAATATAAAGCAAGAAATTGAATTGCCACAAGATATTATTTTATACAATCATCTTTTTGATAAAGTGTTCGAAAACTTAATGTAGGTTTTAAAAAAAGAGCAATACTTTTGCAACTTAACAAAGATTTCCAAAAATTAACAATTAATAAACTTTAGGATGAATACAAAATATACTTTGACAAGCTTGTATGTGTTATTTTTCAAAATTATGAAGCCAGAAACATTTAAAGTATTCTTACAATAAAAAAATTCATATCATTATCGTAATTTAATGTGAAAAGAAATTTTAGGAAAAAATTGAATAGCCTATAAATTTATTTTCCACAATTAATTTAGTTATTGCAAATATAAGTTAATAATAATTTATTTATTTGTTAATAATATATAATTCGCGGTATAGGTTAATTTTATGGAAAAAGTATAGAAATATAAATTTTTTAGATGTAGTTTTAAAAATAATTTTAATTTTAAAAGGATTGTGATTTGACCTTATTCAGCAGCACTTTTCTTTTAAGAATCGTCAATTTAAAAACAATTTTAACTTTATTTGAAATTCGTACAAAAGTTTTATAGGCAGGTATTTTCGTTGAAAATAAAATTTATTTTACCTACACAGCACGCATACATGGATAACTTGTCGAAAAGAAATAAATCGTTGAGGATTCTAGAAAACTTTGCAGTATTCGATTTTCTAAGCCTTACTTTTCCCACATCTGCGCTTGATTCATATATCCGTCTTAATATGTCGAAAACATCCGAAAAACAATTAATTTTTCTGAACCTATAACAATCTGACGCTAAACCAATTAATAAAATCGAAGTCGCCTCTTTCTTAGCACGATATTATCTTGTTACTTTTTATTCATTACACTTTTATTGTTAGAACTAATTGGAATCTCGCCGATTCGGAAGATAATATTACATTTAAACATTGTTTTGTTATATTTAATTTATTGTTATTGTTTTAAATAAATAATAACAATAATTTTAACAGTCATCACTGTTTATCTAGCTTTTCAAATGATTTATTTAAAATAAAAAATATTTTAAAATAACGAAAATNTCTTATTTTGGTAGACGCGATATAGATTTAGAATATTGTAAAGAAACAATTTATAAAAAGCAATTAAAGAAAAATATATAAATAATTATTTAAAAAATTGAGGCATAACGAAAAATGAAACGCAAATAAATTTTCTATCATATTTTTAACTTATTGAAAGATTTAGATTTTATATTACATTATAAAGGTAAACTTGAATATCAATAAAAAAAAAAAAAGAAGTACTACTTTAAAATTTATATTATTATAAAAGCAATTTTATGTATCATTAGTTGTTATTAATATTTTTCTTGCAATTATATTTTATAAATGCATATATTGTTACATTTTATTATTTGTATAGAGTATTATTGTTATTATTTAGATTATCATAGAATAAATTGCATAATATGAATACAAAGAAAATAAATATTAATGTGCAATTATTGAGATAAAAGTAAACGTGCATTTTATTTTTATTTTGTAATTGTTTCTGTCTGTTTTATTTATTATAGAAACGAACATTGAAAGGACAGCATTTTTTTTATTTTTAATGAATAAACAAAGATATTTCTTCTTAATATATGTTTAAAAAAGTTAATTCATTTATGGAAATTGAAGCAAACCAATAATTTGAAATATTTTTTATGAATGTAATTCAGTTTGAAGTATATCTACATTTATTATTATTGTTGGCCAACTTTTCTAACTTTCTTGAGATTGTTAAATTGTAAATACGATTTTAATTACGAATGCTAGCCGCTTAACAACTGTAAGTAAACTTTGCTTTCGATTCAATCTCGTTCTACTTTAAAAACTTTGTTCACTTTTACGTTACGCGATATCAAACGTTTGCTGAACCAAATTTTTGTTTAAATAACACTCAAAATACATCAAATAATTATGTACCCTAAATTGGTACACGTAAAAACATAAAACTTCTACGAAGCACAACGAGTTTTTTTTTTAATAAACTTTAAGTATACTACACGAAATGAAGGTACTTATACAATTTTTCAATTGAGTCCTCAGAAAAAAGTATTATCTTTTAAAGTGTCAATTATTGGTTAGAGTTTTTGCTTTCCTGTATGAGTGCAAAATGGTGGCAGCGCTGTACTAATATAAAAACTTAAAGTTTAATGTATTATAATGAAAAAGTAAAATATTCCGGTACCGGGAATCGAACCCGAGCCTCCTGGGTGAGAGCCAGGTATCCTAGCCACTAGACCATACCGGATACATACATCCTAAGAAGTTTTAAAGTAAATTGGATATCTACCAAAACTGTTCTATTAATAATTAAACGAAAATTTGTAGAGTAAACAAACATGTTAGCAAAATACTTGTCAAACTAACATTTATTTATTTTATTTTCACATTATTTTAAATAACAATACTGATATATCTATCTAAATTAATTTGGTTCTATTTATAAATCTTTTCAGTATTTCAACTCTAGGCGCTTCAGTATTCATATTTCATTGCTATTTTTAATCATCTAACTTATATTTATACATATATCTAATGTGTACTGCGTATTATAGTTATTTTAAGTAGTTAACTTATTATAAAAAAAAGCTGAGGTAGATTTCATTAACTTTCTGAACATAAGCTTAACTAAAGCTTAAAATCGTATTATCATGAAACTATAGAACTATTATTTATTGTTTAATATTCTGAATGCTGGGTTTACTTGAATGTTCAATAAATAATCGCGTATTTCGGAAACGTTTTCATTTGATCATTAAGGATGTCAAAAGCTAAATGTAGTTACATCCTTCTATAAAAACAATCTAAATTAAACGTAGTGTAAATTAGGTTTTACTACGTGTAACATGTGTAAATTAGGCTTTACTTTGCATTGTAATCAAAGAAGGGATGGAGTTCTGTATTAGTGCTACGGACCATTTTCAACGACCTATATATATTCGTATTTACGTATGTGTTTTGATCCAGTGGCGTACGTTATTTATATGTTTTTTATATATGTTTTAATTAATACAATTTTAAAAATTTTAGAAATAATTTACTTCTACGGAAGTTAGTTCATTCTTCTATAATTTTTAATCATAGAATGGTTATATTCTGCTTAACTCTGTAGTATAATTATGCACTAGTGTTTAATAAGTGAAGATAATATGGAATTTTTATTACTTTGAAAAGCATAACCCCAAACTTAATTCAAAGTTTTTAAATTTAACTAAATTAATAGTGTTAGAAAGAGAGAGTATAGTCTACAACATGTTTGGAATAACTATTCTGTTATCCTTTTATTCCAAACTTATTATAGAATATACTATTAATTTAAATAAACTTTGATTTTGGTCTATAAATCATTTATTAAATTATACAAGAAATCTACAAAAACATTTTGTTTTTAAAAGGTAAATCGTTAACTTGTTAAAAACAAAAAAATTTAAATCTTTTTAGAAAAACCATTTATTTAATTTTCAAAAATACATATAATTAATAATTTGTCAAAAAAAAAAAATAATTTTAATCATAAAGATTGTTAAACAATAAAATAAGAGAAACTTGATTTCAATTATAAACTAATTCAAAAAAGTTTAATTCCTAATTTAAAAATACTTTTTCTATTTAAATTTGAATACTATGTATATTTTGTTTAAAAAGATATTTTAATAACTGAAAATTGAATATAATAAATACATTTAAAAAAGTACTTGTATAATATTTGGTATTAAATTAGAGAAATATATGTTTTCGAGAGAAAAAAATCATAAAAACTAATAAGTTAATGCTTTTTGATAAATGCAGTTATAATTAGTAGAATAAAAGACGCCACTGTTTGGTGAAAATAAACTTATTGCGAGCTACAAAGCAAACGAGGTTGAATTTGAAACCTTTGCGCCTGTAATCGCGTGTGACCAAGGGGTGCTGCTTGCTTTAATTTCATGTAAAATTGCTCTTGAACGTTGCTTAAAGTTAATCCCCTGGACGAAGCCTCCTGCCGGCCAATTGGAGCGCGGGGATTAATTTGCAATAACAACCGTATCAACACACGTTGCCTGCAATAATAAAACGGATATTTCATATTAAATGCTTCCGTTCAAATAGTAGGTTAGTCTCACTATTGTTCCCTTCTCACCAGCTTGTTAAAATCTCTACGTTTTATCACGAAATTCTAATGTGCTTGGTAATTTTAACACTATATATTTGAATAGTTAAAGCTCATTTTAAACTACACATTGATATTAAATGAAGAAGAAACTTATCTACTTGGATATTACACTTACATTAACTAATTACCATTGTTCATTATCTTCATTAGCCTTACTGCGAATATTTAAGTACTGAATAAAAATTTTATATAACAATAATATAAAGTTTACTTAAAGTATATATTTGTATCCGGTTTTCTAAAGATCGCTTTAATGATTTTGATAAAAATCATGAATTTGGGGTATTTTGGGTCAACAAATTGATCTGTTAAAGTCTCATTTCCGGAATACATAATTTAACGCTTTTTTAACGGTTTTTATATATATCGTGACACTAACATAGCTGGGTAACGGCGAATTATTGACAAATATAATGAAAAAATTGAATTTTCACAAAATATAAGTTCAAACCATTGTGATTATAATAAAATTATCGAAAACTAATTGAAGGGTTCAAAGAAAGAGCAATACTTGTAAAACTAAATAAATATATTGTTAAAATTAACATTGAGAGGCCAGAAACATTTAAAGTACTCTTACTTCAAGAGAATTCATATCATTCTCGTAATTTAGAGTGGAAAGATTTGAAAAAGATTCAATTTTCTATAAATTTATTTTGCGTATATAATTTTTTTTACTTTAATCCTGAGCGAAGCTTTGTCATTCTGAAATATATTATTCAGTAGCAATAAGCATTTTAAAAATTATAATAAAAGTCTCTTTAAAAGAAGATTTTACAATATACTTATATGTTTCATATTCTTATTAAATTTTAATTTTAAAAATAAAAGACAAAAATTATAAATAAGTATAATGAAATCTTATTGTTTTCTTTCAAATAAAATAATTTTTTGTTTTAATCTTACTGTCTTCAATTTCAAATTAAATAAAGTCTGTTTTTTTAAATTATATTATATAAAAAAGTTGTTTTTAAATCTTCAATATTTATTTGAATATAGATTTGGTAAAAATTCTTTGAAAATAACTTAAGAAATATTCAATACATTAAATTCACTACTGATATGCTTGACTAGTTGAAAATTCTCTAAATATGTATCTCGATGGCTGATATTTTGGAATTTTTATGCTTCATATTCTGAAATATTTCTTCAGTTGAACTTTTGACCGGATATAATTTCATAGAGTTGCAGTCCTCTATAACACACTAGATGTTAGATACATATATAGATATCAAAGAAATATCTAATATGATTTTGCTGCATGTGCCCTTTGTACGCTGTGAACTTTTGTAGTGAAAGGAGTTTTGTTGTTACTGAAAGAACTTTTATGAGGTATAAACCTGCATAGAGAAAGTTGAACATGTTTGTAGTACGTTGTTTCTGTATTACAAAAACTCACTTTTTGGCGTCTATCTACAAAGAAGTATGTGTTAACATTGATAATAGTAAAAGTTACAAAGTGACAATGTATTGCAAAGAAGCAGAGAAAATTACAAAATATTTGTTTCATAATGAAAATTTTAATAAATTGAACTTAAAGTTTGGAAATCACTGTTTCTTGTTGCACTCTTTATTTCAACGTAGTAGTAGGTTAGATATCCGGGCATTAGTAATCTTTATATCAAACGCTTCCCTGCTTGTAGCCATATCGATCCTTCATTTTCCTTCTTCCGAAATCCAAGTTCAAATCTGAGCGTAAATCGTCTTGTCGGCATTACTTCCACGATCGACTTCTTCTTTTATGAAACAGATTCTGTAATTTTTAAACTCTGAACAATACAATGAATCGTTAAATTATGAAATGTTCAAATCGATTGTTTTGTGTGAAATACATAGGATCATGAGATTCAAAGGCTTATATTGTTCTTATGTACTATTTAGAGTTAACAGCTGTAAGATTTTTAATCACTTATAGAAGTGGTTGCTTTGATTCTTATGTTTGACAGCAATTGCAACAAGCTTTTGTTTAAATGCCTCATTAAATAAAAACAATATTGCATAAACACAATTTTGCTTATTTTTTTTTCTAAAAATAATCTCATTACATAGCTGTAAACTCTTCAATTATAGAATAATAAAATTAATGTGTCTAGACACGTTTATGGTTAATATAATTGAACTAAAATATTATTATTGTCCATAAAAGATATCTCAAAATTCTTAGGGTAGTAATATATACTTTATATTAAATTATTTCATACACGGAGGAAATTATATGATAAATACAACCATCAGAGTTTGTAAAAATTTACTCATCGTCTTTAATGTGTGATTACTATTTTTATTATTAAATCTATTATCGTAATTATAAAAGTCACCGCCTGTTTATTAAATTTTATTATCTAAAAAACCAATTTCAGCTTCGATGGTAATGATTGCCATCATTGATTGAAGGATTTGTTGATATATCCTACAATCAATGATGGCAATCATTACTACCGGAGCAGATATTATTTTTAGATGATAAATTTTATTAAACAGGTGATGAGATTTATAATTACGATAATGGACTTAACAATAAAAATAATATTTACTCATTAAAGACGATTAGCGAATTTTTACAATATTCTGATGATTGTATTTACCATATAATTTTCTCTGTGTATGTTTTTTGTTTATTTGATTATAATTCAAGTTGCAACATGTTAAAACTAAAATATATGTATGTGCACTGTTAAATAGAGAGAATAAATGGGAATCTTTAATAGTTATTTTGTTGAAGTAAAAGCAAAAATAAGATAAACAAATAAAAGAAATGTCAGTGTTCGTTTCACACACCATAAATTGTGACAATTATGCAGATATTTAATGAACCTTGTGTATCTAACACGTTGATGTAAGTTTGCTCTTGACTCATTCGAATGGAGTGAGTATAATGTGAGTTGATACGAACGACAAAACGAGCTCACGCGGAAGCTAAGACGCCAAGACGCTACTTCTGCTTTTCACTGTATATGAGAACAATGCGAAACTGTCGCAATCTGCATTCTCTCTAATTTGTCAAGCAAATTATTCCACGGCTTTCATTACAAGTTACATGTATATTTATCTGACAGTTTTTGTCATCTATTTGGCGACGAAACCCAGAGACAAACACTGAATTAACTTGTGCCTCTCAGTTGCTTGACCCACTTTGTATTTTTTGTCCATTTTTATACGTCAAAATAGTTTTTCTTTTGATATGATTGATTTCAAATGTTTCTCCTTCCAAAATAAAAAAATAAAATTATATTTAAATTGATTAATAATAATAAGTTATAATTAGTATCTATCATTTCATCGAAATTACTTGCGCGTAATTTCAACCACTACTTTGCATATGTTTCATATTAACGTTAGTATGTAAATTTAAATTCACACAAACACACATACATATATCTTTGACGTAGTAAGATAACATGTAAATATTTTATCATGTTATATTTGTAGTAATTTCTAACATATGTCATGATTTTGACTACGAATATCTTTATCAAAAGTTAAGTTATAATTAATAATCTTAATATATATAGTCTACGGTTACACATATGTAACTTATATTTAGTTAAATAGTTAAACATAATATGCGGGTATACGATACATATATATTTACCCTTTGAAGCCTGATTTTCATAGTATGCTGTTAAGAAAGTAAGTGTACTCCAATACATGTTACTTACAGAAGCCATTTTCTTACGTAACTTGGGTCAAAGTAACTAGTTTCAAAGTTGACGTTAACTTCAATCAAGTATGTAGTACACACAGGCACGTTTATTATAATCTTTCAAATTATCTAATGTTTGTCTCTTTAGTGTATCAAGGTGTTTTGAATATCAAATTTTCTTCAAGATGGTTTGAAATTACTAA
>NEEE01001154.1:6733-24714 GCA_002278615.1 Pogonus chalceus
GGGTATATATATATATATATATATGGTTTCTCTCTTAGAGCCATTGCTTGAATCGGTGCATGAGTCGTCGCTTCTTTTTCTATATATTCCGTATCTATAATTATTAAGGTTACATTGTCAGAAGATTTTTGCCAGAATTGTAAAACCTGTTCATGTCCATATCCACTGAACAAAAAATCTTCATTATAAAAGTGCTTACATTGGTAGCATTCCATTTGAATGGGGTTTAATTCACTATGGTATGGTCGCAATCCTAATACTATATGACCATGCGATGCAGCTAGTTTATCTACAATATATTTGCTTGATAGTGAATGTAATTGAGCAAGTTCTTATAGCTCGGCTTTAAACATTGAGGAATAATGTTGTATATTTATCTTCCCTAAATTGTTTATAATATGCCTACATGCAGATTTAAAACTTGGCTGTGATATGAAGCGTTATTCATAATAATCAAACTTTTTTTTCTAGATTTGGACATAATAAATTCTTCATTCAGGATTCAAGTTTATCTGCATTCAAATCGCCATGATAGTCCTCAGTACATCTTTCAGATTAAAATACAAGACTGTCATTTTGAATAAAAGCGCTTTGGTTTCCAGCATTAACCACAATGTACTTAGTTCCTTTTACGGCTGTTTTTTTAACACTTACTGGACTTTGATCTTGCCATGAATTTCTTTGGCCACCCTTAGAATATATTCAGGTTTTGTCCAGAAATACTGGATCCAAATCTTTACTAGCATACTTTACTCTTTAAAAAAATTTTATTGTGCTACTCTTATATCTGTTTGCTTCACAAGTGGTCTCCTGTTACTACCTTTCTTATACTCAAATCCGATATAAAATTAAAATTTTCTTAGGCTGCACATTAAGTGATGATACAAATCTCTCTCTTTTCACAACTCTGAAAGAGAAAACAAAATTATGTGTTCTTTTTTAGTATACATTTTTTAGGTTGTTCGTCGAGTTACTTCTTTCCTATAATCACAAAGATTCTTAGTTGCATGTTCCATCCGTGGTCTCTTCTTACCTGGCGAACTAATTGCTTCATCATTTTCATGAAATTCTCGCACTCGTTTCAGAACCCTGATTACACTTTTTTTAGATATCTACACAAACTCTGAGATCTGCTAAAATCTTTATAGACATTATTGTATTACAAGCAATAGAAAGAAAAATTTAAAATTTACTCACCTGATCGACCTTTTGAATATTCCGAAAAGGTCCATTATTTTCACATTCACAATCAAAATATTTATGAATATTAAAAATTATTTCATGACATTGTTTTTTAAAAGTTTTTTCTTGTTTACTCATATTTTACTTTAAATTTAGGTAAAAAAATAAATACTTAGCACAATATAACCATACTGTTAAAAGGTAGGTAACGTAGTCTTTTAAAAGACTGTGTGATTTAAAAAATCAAAATAAAGAATATCACTTTAAAGAACCAAAAACACGAAATAAAACAAATATACGCGTAATCGTTCAAATCGAATTTAAATTATAGGTAACAAAAAACTGACAATCAAAAAACAATTTCAAAATATATTAAAAGTACGAGAAAAACTTCATCGTACGTTTATGTGTATAAGTTGCGTTTTGAGTAAAATAAAGATTAACTAGCAAAGAATGTCTGTACTTTATTCTGAAATTACAAAAATTCGATAAACTCCATCTATGTTTCATTTATACATATAAACATGTAAGACATAAATACACGCTATTAGGTATTTGTAGTTCTTTCCAATGGCCTTGGAATGACATTTTTTTTTTTTAATACAACTAAACTTGTCTCTTACAATAAAACTTTTTTAAAAAGAAACTGAACCCTGTAACCTATTTTTCTTATCGACAGAACAGTCACATTGCCACTATCTTAGCAAAATCAATATATACATTTGTGTATGAAACAGGCTTCCCCGAAACGTTATCTAAAACTTAACAATGGTAAAAACGTTGAATTTATTTTTGACCCTGGCTCAGACTGTCTTTTAGTAGGAAAAAGTATTTCAAATTTATTTACTGGCAATAACTTAATTGTCCAGTTTTATCAAAAGGTATTGGTGAAACTTCTGTGCTTTGCCAAAACAGATTTTAAGTTCGGTTAAAATCCAAATATTAAAATTAAATCTGTTTCCATGTTATACCTTATGCTTGTATTCCGCGTGCAGTATTTGTTACTCAACATTTGGTTTTAGTAAAGTTTTAAACAAAAAGTTTATTAATACGATGTAAAAATTTTGTTGAGACTTATAACAGTAATATTCTTTATTTTAAAAATATTAGAACTATCGGACTTTAACAATGCAACCTACAAATCTTATATGTGAATAAACAGTATGTTGAGGCAGATTAAAACAAATATGAATTTTGGTTCATTTTTTGACCAACAGAGGGTTATCTCTCTTCCACTTCTTTAAATTAGAAAATTCACCTCGATGAAGTGTGTTACATTTTTTTATTCACAACTTACTTACCGATTTGTATCAAGAAGCATTCAGTTGAAACATACTGAACTTCGATTAATATTTAATGTAAATTATGTATAAAGATAATAGATATAAGATTGTAACTAAATAGTTAATATTCGAGTTAGTGTCTTTTTCCGTATATAATACGGTGGTTCTTCGGTAACAAGTTCCTGGCTATCGATAACGAAATAACAACATAAATTTTGGTCGATTCGAGCCGGATCCAAGCAGCAACCAGCATCGAATTCTGATAAGCAGCGTCCATCGGAATCAG
This sequence comes from Pogonus chalceus, assembly GCA_002278615.1. Classification (NCBI taxonomy): domain Eukaryota; kingdom Metazoa; phylum Arthropoda; class Insecta; order Coleoptera; family Carabidae; genus Pogonus; species Pogonus chalceus. Next base: position 9,485 of record NEEE01001154.1, read on the forward strand.
CAGTAGAACAGCATCAGCAACGACGGCGCCAGCAAAAAACGATCAACCTCATCGTTAAGTCGTAGCAGTGGTAATCAGCATTATAAGAGAACAGCATTGAAGACAGGCTTCTTACTTGTTGGTAGAAACTTATATTTTCCACTTGTGAGCAAATAGTCAAAATGCCAGATGAAATAGTTAAAGCGTTAGTAGAGCAACGTGAATTAATTAAAGCTGCTTTAACACATACTTAAAGCGCGGTAGATAAATTTGATATAAATAAAGATAATAATAATCAATTAAAAGCACGTTTATTTAACTTACAGTCGTTATTTAAAGTTTATAGTAGTATTCAGGATCAAATTGAACTAGAAGACAAATCAGATAAACAAATTAAAGAGAGAAATGATTTTGAAATTAAATATTATGAGTAAGAGTCAGTAATTCGTTCATTTATTGACAAACATAATGATGCAGATTTATATTTAGATAGTGCCTCTGTAAGTGAAACAAATATCGCGCAACAACAACAATCAGCTAGTACAAATAATGTTAGATTACCATTATTAAATTTACCTACATTCGAAGGTTCATATACTAATTGGATGTCGTTTCATGATACATTTAAAGCGGTAATACACGAAAGCAAATTATACACAAATATAGAAAAATTTTATTTCTTGCCGTCTTGTTTACATGGCGATGCATTAAAAACTATCGATGCGGTATCGGTATCTGAGGTTAATTGTTCAACGGCATGAGAAATAATCAAACAACGTTTTGAAAATATACGTCTAATTGTCCAAGATCATGGTTTTGCCTTGCTAAATTTATCTATGCGGCAATTAGTAGGTGATGTATGCATTAATTTAAAAGCGGTAAAATCTTGAAAACAAGTAGAGCACTCGGATGTCATAATTATTCCTATAATTGAAGTAAAATTTGATATTTATACCAGAAAAGAATGGGAAAGTACACTAAATTCTGAAATTCCAAAATTAAAAAATATGATTGAATTTTTTGAAAAGAAATGCTTGCTATGAGAGTCTTTAAACGCGTCCAGTAAACAATGCAAAAATAAATAAAGTAATATTACTAAACCGTCCAATCAATTAAATAAATATCACTCCATTTTTTGTGCAGCAACTAACAGCAAATTTCAATGTTATTTATATAAAGGTAACCATGCATTATATAGATGTAATCAGTTTTTTAATTTAACCGTTGCAGATAGAATTAAAAAAATTGAAGAACTCAAACTTTGTAAAAACTCTTTTAAAATAAATCATACATTTAAAAATTGTAATTCTGGTGCTTGCCGAGCTTGCAATTTAAAGCATAACACTTTGTTACATTTAATTGAAAAAGATTTAAATACGGTATTAAAACATGTTCAAAATAATAGCAGTACATGCAAAAAAGTAATATTAAGTACCGCGCAGATATTATTTAAAAATACAAGCGCGGATTGGATTAAGTGTCGCGCGTTATTAGACGTAGGATCTCAAACTAACTTTATTACTAAAGAAAAATGCAGTTTATTAAAACATTCAAGCAATAAAATCGATGTTTTGCTGGAAGCTGGCACATTTTGGCCTTTGTCAAGAAACGTACAAATTCCCAAAACTAATAAAAGCCACACTTCCAAGAAACAGCATAAGGTTGGGTAATATAAGCTTAAATCATAAACAAACCCGAAATACATGTCATTTAAGTACACTTACGAAACAGATGACAAAGTTTTGGAAAATTCAGGAAAACCCCGAATATAAGCGGCGCGGGTATTTCCAAAAAGAGATGGACTGTATAAACCATTTTAAAATTACTTATAAAAGAAACAAAGATGGGCGATTCGTAGTACGACTTCCATTTAAAAATTATCCGCCAAATTTAGGTACTTCTAAAGCCATAGCCGTAAAACGTTTAAATAACATAGAAAATAAACTTTGACGCGATACCATATTAAAATCTGAATATCATAACTTTATGCAAGAATACGAAACGTTTAATCATATGCAACTTTTAAGTAACGATAACAAAGCAGAATCTCATTATTATTTACCGCATCACGCCGTAATTAAAAAAAGTAGTAGTACAGCAATGGTTTGCGTAATGTTTGAATGCGTTCGCTGCTACATCAAACGGGATTAGTTTAACTGATACATTTATGGTAGGTACTAAACTGCAAGACGATTTATTTCAAATATCGTTAAGATGTAGAATGTTTCGATATGTGTTAACTGCCGATATCAATAAATGTATCGTCAGATTTTGGTAGCAGAGTAAGATAGAAAATATCAACAGATCGTTTGGGGAAGCAGCGAAATGGATGCAATAATAATGTAAACTAAACATGGTCACATACGATACCGCTTGCGAGCCATACATTGCCGTTCAATGTTTACAACAATTAGCTCTTGACGAAAAAAATAATTTCCGGAACGCTTACGGAAGCTTGCTAAGAGATTTTTATATGGACAATGTCCTCACGGGTTCAAATTTATTTCAAGTTGCGTTAAATTTACGATTAGAATTTTAATCATTATCATTACATGGTGGTTTTGTATTAAGAAAGTGGTCATTTAACGAGCCAGCGATTTTACCACAAATCAATGAAACCGGTGCGATGAGCCACAAGGTTAATTTAAAAAAAGAAAACAGAACAAAATTATTAGGTTTATGGTAGAGTAATAGACAACAGAAATTAAAGTACGTTGTTAATTTTGAATTACGAGATGAACAGAATTTTAATTATACAAAGCGTTCGATATTGTCTAAAATATCTCAGGTATTCGATCCATTAGGCTTAATAAGTCCGGTATTTATAAATGCTAAATTAATTTTAGAACATTTGTGGCAAATGAAACATGGCTGGGATGAACCGCTACCGATTTAACTAAATGCAACATCGATAGATCTCCTCAGTGAACTGAATGAGAATAATAAAATAGAAATAACGCGTAAAGCTAGTGAGTGTTATCCGCATAATAACATACAATTACACGGGTATTCAGATGCATCGGAAAATGCGTATGGGGCGTGCATTTATGTACGGTCTGTGAATGAGCACGGAGAAATAACAAGCCACTTACTTTGTGCAACATCGCGCGTTGCATCACTAAAAGTGTTAACAATTCCGCGATTAGAGCTATGTGGTGCCCTATTACTTTCCAAATTAATGAAAACAGTTATGAAATCAATAAATATAAATTCAGATTATATATTTTATTGGACCGATTCCACAACTGTGCTTGCTTGCTTACGGACAATACCGCAGAATTTTAAAACCTTTGTTGCCAATCGAGTCGTCGAAATACAATCATTGTCAAACATTGATCATTAGCAACACGTAAATACCACGGAAAACCCAGCGTACATGATTACACGTGGTATGGCGGTTAATAATTTAATTAATAATGCATTATGGTTTCACGGGCCAGTATTTTTACTAGATATTGCAGGTAACTGGTTAAATAAAAAATATGAAATTATTGAGTCGTACATGTCAGAATATCGTATAACATCTCACATAATTACATGCTCCGAATCGAATAGGATGTTAAAATGTTCAAGTTTTGCAAAACTACAACTTATCACTGCATATATTGTACGATTTGTTAATAATAGCATCAAGAATAATAAGCATGTAGTCGATGAATAAAGCATATCAGAAATTAAAAACGCGACTTATATTATAATTAAATGAGTACAAAAATCGGAATTCCCGCAAGAAGTTGATCAATTTACAGCAAATAAAACAGTTAATAATAATAGTAAATTAAAGACATTAAATCCGTTTATGAATCAAGCAGGATTAATAAGAGTTGGAGGGCGCCTGCGACATGCAAATATTTCTAGAGATCAAAAACACCCAATTTTTTTTGCCTAAGCATCAGATCACCGAAATACCTATTAGACATAAACATGAAAAACATTATCATTCGGGACACTTAGGTACGGTGGCTGCTATTCGGCTACAATATTGGCCTGTAGCAGGGCGTAGTCAGGTGAGGAAAGCCCTAGCTTGATGAATAACTTGCCTTCGAGTAAATCCACAAAGCCTAAATCTAGTTATGGGCGATTAGCCGATATCACGGCTAGATTATTCACGACCGTATGCTAATTGCGGTGTCGACTATGCCAGACCGATATATCTTACAGAAAGTCTTGGACGCGGTTAACGTAAATATAAATCATATTTTGCGTATTTATTTTTTTCATTGCAAAGGCTTTGCATTTAGAGCTTGTTAATGATGTAAGTGTAGAAGGATTTCTAAGTGCTATTAAGAGTTTTATATCCAGACTGGGCTTATCCAAAAACATATAGTCGGATAATGCAACTAATTTTGTTGAGGAACGAAACGAATTAGATTATCTCGCGGTATTATTTCAATCTCAGCAATTTAAGAATCATGTAATACGAAAATTAGAATTAAATGATAAAATTATTGGGCACTTTAAACCTGTACGATCCCCACATTTTGGAGGGTTGTGGGAGGCAACAGTAAAAGAGGTTAAATTTCTCTTAAAAAGAATAGCTGACAATGCTCTGCTCACATTTGTGAAAATGTATACACTGCTAATTTGTATTGAGACTTGTCTAAATTTACAACCAATATGCCTGTTATATAATGATCCAAATGACCTAGCAGCCTTGACTCCAGATCATTTTCTTATTGATGCGTTACTTACCACGGCTCCTGAGCCGTCTTTAATCAAGGTCAAGCAAAATCGGCTGTCCCGTTGGCAGTACCTGGAACAGATCCAACAGCACTTTTGGCCAAAATGGATGAAGGAATGCCTAGGCTATCTCCAAAATAAATCCAGAGAGCGATCGACACGAATCTGCAGACCGGAATGTTGGTGACGTTAAAAGACATGAATTTTCCTGTATGTGCGTATGTTATTGTCAGGTCAACCAAGGCGACGCAAAAACGGCGGCATATCCGTTATAATATATTTAAATTATTCTAACACCTGCCCCAACGACCATCAACTCAGGACAAATTTTTGCATACCAGCTGCCAGAATTCTACTTCTGAACTCTTCATTTGTTTTATTCGTAAATATCCATTTGCAGTCTATTGTCTTTTACTTTCTGGAAGTTCACTTAAATCCTAAGTGTGATGCTTATTTTAAACATTATATTTTCATCCGTTGCTTCAGCCTGTTCTGCATAATCTTCATCTGCGAGAGCTTCTGTTAGACTTAATGGTTCTGTTATTTCTTCAGCAATTCTTCATCTCTGTTATAGGAATCGGTGTTTTCGTTCGTTTCAGCAGAAAACACTTCTGCTTTCAGGTCGTATGGAGACGGTATGGAAACACGATTGATCCGAGAAAGACAAAAGTCTATTGCTGCAAAAGGTTATCTCTATCTTCCAAAAGTTTTTTATACTAAAATATTGAGCTCGGGAACCAAGGACCGCTACAGGGTTGGTTTCTGTAACAACGGCTACTAACTTTGTCATCGGAGAACACAAATTTCCCAATCTACCGAAACATCCTTGTTGATGAGGAAGTTTGCTGATTTTATGACAACGCGGAGGCAACTTGTAATTTTTGACGAACATTAGACCTGGACCCCATATACTCTACCAACTGGGAAGAAGGTGATTTACAACAAATGGGTCTTCAAACATAAACACGACGAAAAGGGAGACATCGTGCAGTACAATGCACAACTAGTTGCTAAAGCTGCTAACACTCGCCAGACTGACTAAACTACGGACGCTCTTCGTCATCATTAAAAATGAAAATTTGCACACTTTGCTAATAGATATTAGAAATTCGTACTTGTACGGCAAACTTCAGGAGGAGATATATATTTGAAGTTGACCGAAAGTTTCCACAGTAAAACAGGCCAGGTTTGTAGGCTCAACAAATCGCTCTACGGTTGAAGCAGGTGTTCGGAGCGTGGAAAAAGAGTTCAATACGGTTGTTCATTTGCACGAATTTGTCTAATTTGAGTTCGACAAATGCCTGTGTAAATTTAGACATGGACAGAAGAAAGTTTGTCTATTAATCACCCAACATACATTCAAAACCGCCTATAACGCTTCGGAATAGAGCAGTGTAAGAGTGCAAATACTCCAATGGACGTTAAATCTATAGAAGATACCAACGGAGTCATCATCATTGAAGATAAGTCGTTTTGACATCTCATCAGCTGTTTGTTGTAGGTAACGTTGACGACTAGGCCATACATGAGTGCTTCGGTGAATTTTTACTGCATGTTCCAGAGGAACGCAACCGAACAGCAGTGGAACGTGCTGAAAAAAGTATTGAGGTACTTGCCATTGACAAAGAATTTTGACTTGTTTTTCCCGTAACTTGAACTTCTCTGGTCCGTTATGTAGATTCTGCTTGGACCGGAAATCAGTCTCAGGATACCTCTTTAAAATCTACGAAGCTTCAGTCAGCTGGATAAATAAATGGATTACATTTGAGTTAGGAGGGAGTATTCACCTTCGAAGAAGATATTTGATACAATTATATTATACGTCTAGTTCTCCATGACTACATTTAAATATTTCGAATTATTAATTACAGCTTTAATTATTATTACTCTTATTTTATTACATATTATCTATAATAGTACGCACAAATTGTCCTCTAACAATTTTGCAAAAAAATTGTAATTTGCTTTTCAGTATGCTGAAAGCCATATTCTATCTATATCCAAGCAAATATAGTAAGTTGAAGATATCCCAGTATGCTTGGTACTGTATGCAGAGAATTGATCTATGTTAACTCCTGCTTTGCCAGCGATAATTGAGCTGACATTGGTCAATATGGTTTTACTGTGTATATTAGTAATTTTCGATATTAGGATACTTTTTACTTTTTAATTTATTAATTTTTTTTGTGAATTTTATATATACCTTAATAACAAAAGCTATACATAAACTTAGTTTATTCTTAATAAAACGAAGATACTAGTTCCGGTTGATACGCTTCAGATTTTGAAGTTTTATTTATCTACGATATTTTGATAGTAATGCCCAAAATTTTCTGTTATTACTTTTGGCTTTGGACTATTAAGTGGATAAAAAGTTTCAAGGTATTTCAATACTGCTATCGTATTTTTATTTTGAAGGTTTTTGTTTTTAAATTCCTTTGGTAAATCTTGATATTTCAAACCATATTTAGATACGTTTTGTATAGACCAATGATATAGCAGGTCTGTGGTAGCTCAATATCTAATAGTTTTACCTTTTATCATCTTTTTGTTAAGAAGAGATAATATTTGATAAATATGCGTTAACTAAATCAAAATTTTCTTCTTTGGAGAATTGCTACTATAATTTGTATGAACTTTGGTATATGACCAGCGATTGGCCAGTAGGTGTGTCTTTGCGACTCCAGTGTAGCTTTAGCAGCCGCATTCAACAATTTTATGTGCTATGGTTGTATTATGAGGTTCACAACTTGATTTTTACTTGGTAGTAGAATGAGATGTTTTTTTATCATATTTAAATTTATCAATTTACCTTCGACGCGTAATATGTGATAATAGAATTTTTCTCATCTTACCTTCCCTACCGTCATTTTTTAGGTTTATGGTTTCATTAGCAAATGTTTGATTTTGCAGAATTTTTATTATTGATTCGTTTGCAATCTTTGTTTCAACCAATAAAGTGACCCAATGGTTTTATTTTTCTTATTTTATAAATTATTAATTAATTCATAGCAGAGCGCTATTAGTTAAAGTTATTTATTATAATCAGAAAATTTTGAAAAATATCTTAATTTGATTTATGAATATAAACTATGTTAATTTTAAACATTTCTGGTAGTTAAATATTTCTAATAAAATTCGAGTTGGGGCAATATTTTTTCTCTTTGCTTAACTAATTATAGCCGAACTTAAAAAGATTCGATGATGCTAGTTGACTAGTCGTAGCAGCGCGTGATAGTAGGTCTGCGGGATTTTCATTAGATTTATATGGTTTTTGTAGGCGACATTAGTTATAGATTGGATTTTGAAGTAATGCAGATAATAATGCTAGAATTATTGAAGCATTTGTCCAAAAGTATTTTCTACCATAATTTTATTTAAAAATTGTATTTTTACGTGCAGGTAAACAAGCAGGTGACAGTGTTTATTCTAGTCGTGATGTTGCAACAGATCTTAGAGGTGCTTTTGAACTAATTAATTGCGTATAATTGTTATCAGTATAAGACACGCGCACAATGACATATATGCTTGTTCAGAAGCATCGCTTAAAGTATGCAAACTAAAAATTATATTTTTAGAATATTTTGGAATAATTTGACTCCTTATTTTTGACGAAAAAAGTTAAAAAATTTGGTATGGACAGTCTTAGGTATGGTCCATAGTTTTTGAAGATGTATTTTGGGTTTAACTTAAATCGGTTCTATTATATCTTATGGACGAATAGGTGAGATGTAATGCTTAATGTATTACGTTTTGTGACCTTTAATAGTAGTTAAACCTCTTGTAAGGTAAATTTAAAATTATCCTCTTTCTTATTTCCATATTATACCTTACGTTTTAGTTTCGTGTTCGGCTAAAGATAATTTTGCATAAGTATTTTTTAACAAATGGAATTAATTCGTAAACGTTAGAAGCCCATTATTGTCACGGGAACCCGTCTTTATCTAGGATCCTGATTGAATCATTTTTTAATCATATGCGATTTGTTTATTATTTGTTAATTAATTATCTTCTTGGAAATTGTTTTTAATAATTGAACATCGGACTGCAACAAACAGAGCTGTAGAAGTTCCGTACATAACAGTTTTTAATAGATAGATTGTTATTGATTTCATTTGATATTCGCGCTTTGAAATTTGCTAAAATTTATGAGATGGATGTACCCAAACCTGCCTATACATTTTAAAGATGTTACAATAAATAGCAATTTGATGAATCCGAAAGTTTGTTAAAATATCAAATAAATCGTTTTTAATTTTCGGACCTACCAACAAATTAGCCTCGAAGTACTTTTACAAGTAGCATCGTGAACAACTCGTAACTTTATACTCGGATTTTGAGTATCAATTACTGCCCTACACGATAAATAACAATCGACCCTGATATTTTTAATGTAATTATCGCTTATTTCGTGCAGATGTCCCAGCTTTCGATATTTTTGCAAAAGTAAGCATATTGTGTTTTTAGTTAGAATTATTTATTAAAATTCCGCTTTAAAGCTATAAACTGAGTTAAAGAAATTTTGTCTGGTTCACTCTAATTTATGAAGGTATCCCACAAATGATAACTCAGTAATAAACCGTCCTGTTATATCGCGTTTATCGGTTTTTTTTTTTAAATGAGTTTTACAAAATTATTTATCTTTTGTGAAGAATTGGTTTGTTTTTGTGTTATAGTCTTTGATTTTCCAAGATTTCATTACCTGCGTACTTAAACCTTTTAAGTCGAGAATAAAATAGGCTTTTGATATTTGGTTTATTATGGGTAAAGTAATTCGGACAGTCAATCTTTATAGAGTGGGTGGTTAATACTGTATATTTTCCCCTAAATTTATTTGTCCAATACATAGTAAGTCCTAGAACTTTTCTGTGCCTAGTAACATACGCATCGATGGGTAATGAAATTTGGAAGTTTCTATCTGAAAACATAATATTTTCGGAAATTTTTAGCTGGTTTTTGTTGTATGAAATGGGTGGTAAACTTTCTGTTATCGTTATTTTAACGAAACAAGTTATAAGTTTTGAAAAATTATTGATTAGAGATTTAAGCGAAACTTTAACAAATTAACTAACTTAAGTAGATGATTATTGATGCTTGAGATAGAAATTGTTACATTTCTGGTAGTCAAATGTAAAATGTTGCTCATTTTTTTCAGAAACGTAATTTGATTGGGATTCCAACTCTAATAGAAAAAAACAATCTTGTGTTTTCCGAAGTTATCGACAACATGTATAATTGCCGTTGATTATTTATGAAATAACTTCTATAAGATTCGGTGCATGGCACGATGAAGAAGCTACAAAGTTATCATTACCGTCATGATTTGCGGTATTATTTTCATTGTTATGTAATAAAGAATGGTTTCTTTGATGGCATTTTCTACAAGTATTTGTAGATTTGCAATGATAAGCATTGTGGTTCGGACGCAAACATGCTTAATTCGAAAGCTTTTTTTTCAAATCGTTTTTTAGGTGCGATTGCTACTAATTTTTTACTTTGATTTAGATCATATGGTTATAAAGTAAACAAGCAATTTTATTATTAACATTTACTGTAGCCTTATGAGCTCTTTGAATTTGTTATGATTTCTAGTAGAATTGTTTACGTTCAGTTGAATTGTTCTATTACTATGAACTAGGCTTTCTGACATTTGGAAACGGTTTTTATAAATGATTTTAATTATATAAAAATAGGAAGTTCAGTATTATTTGTTCACTCAAATTCGTGCAGTGTATTGTGACCGAATTTATTAGTTGTTATTTGAAAAGGTAAATCGTTTTTTCGAGTATTGTAACTGTTCGTAATTTACCATATTTAATTATTTTTTATTAAAAAATTTTGTATCTATGAGGCAATGTTATGATACACTTGTTTGTATTATGTCACGTAGTAAAACGATTATTTGTTAATGTATTCGTTCTACGATCGCCATCTAAGAAAATGAATGCAACATAATTCCTGGGATTCTTAGTTCGCAAATATTTTAGATAACGTATTTATGATTTCATTTTAAATCACAGGAAATAAAAATTATAAGGAAACGCGGAAAGCAAGGATAGTTTAATAGGAGATAATTGTTTATTTACTAATTAAATATAAAACAAAACATTATTTAGAAATTTCAGTAAGGAAAACTTTAAAATTTATACTTTTCTAAACACATGGTCCAAATCAACTAATTAATTATTGTTTAAATAATAAGAAATATTATCTCAATTAAAACTTTAAGTTCTTATTTTCTTACTATAAAAATCAGAACAACGAAAATCACGAATTTAAGTTGAAATTAACAATAGCTTAAAACAAGTCGTTCAACTATCTCTCTCATACTCATTCTAAATGAAATTATCTTGTCAACTTTTATTGAAAAGACTAACGTTTTTTACACCTGATTCGCAAATTTATATCCTTTGTCACCCTCCGCCACGATGTCAAGGTTCAAGTACACGTGCCTCCAATGACAGTACCCCTGTAACTTAGCGTCACTAGTTTTCTTTATTACACATACAATTTTCCCACCACAAAAAGAGTCAACCAACAGCATCGACAACAATTCAATTTCAACCAACTCCGACCTGGGGTCAACCATTGAGGGTAAACTCTAAGTCTAATTCGATTCATTAAATTTATGCTAACATCACCAGTCAAGTTTATCAGTTCTGTCTGGCGTTCAATTTACTGGTAATCTGTTACGGACTCGAGTTAACAAAGGAACATTGAGGGAATTTAATCGCTACGATATAACTTTGAGCGCTGTCACGGTTTCCGAGAATCTAATGTTCTTTGTGCCCTGCAGGCTGGCTGCCGAGTTATTCTTGCTAGTCCTGGTGGAATCGTTGCTGGGTCGAACTCTGTTGTTGTGCTCTGTCACGGCTGTCGAGAACCTAGTGCTCTTTGTGCGCTGCAGGCTGGCTGCCGCTTTAGAGGGAAATCCATCATTGAGATCATTTGGAACCTCTAGAGCGATAACGGTTAACCTGGCTAATCTTGGTTGCCTTAAAAATAGAAGTACTGTTGGGTTTTTTTCAAGAAGTTTACTGTAAGTTGATCGAGAAAGGACTCGTCACTATAAGAACAAACCACAGGCAAGTTGAGAAACGTCTGGTGACACCGGCATTACATTCCGATGTGAGGGAAGGAGAAACATACCGACTTCTAAACATCTAACACTCTTAGTGACGAGAACCGCAAAGTCAGCCCAGTGACCCATATTCCACAACATTTGGAATTCCAGAGGTACCTTAGAGTCTAGATATTGGACTTTGAATCTTTGATTATATTTATGAGCTCATCTGTTGCTATCTACATATTGCTACTACCCTTCCACCCTTCTTCCATATGTATATATAGCAATGATTTAATTAATTATTTAACTGTCTTCTGTTCATATATATTCCTAAAACAATTATTTTGTTCACAATCATTTCATTAACATTTTATCGTTCAAATTCACTCGTTCAACATCATTCGTTCAACATCAAAATTTTACTAAGTTATATAAAAATAAACCTCATCTACGCTAAAATATATTTAAATAAATCATAATACAAGTTTTTGTTGTGTTTAATTTATATATTATACATCTCTCAGCAAACTCTTTAAACCAACCATTACATTAATAATATTTCTAGCTTTCCTTTTATTTAGTTTATTTAAGGTTTTTTTATTGTTACTCCAGAGAGAGATATAAAGAGACACTGTGATTTTATATGTGTTATTTTCTTTGACAATATGAAAAAAGAACTTGCATTATATTCCAAAGTAGCATTGCGCGAGTGGCGTGAAGAACAATCGCAACAACATATTGAACTACAAACTTCAATTCATTAGACACTTATTGTCCTTAATAAATCAATACAGGAACTAGTACATAAAATGATATAGTAGTAGTAGAAAGCAATACACTGATACATCCTTACCAACTGTTGTACCCCCAACAGTTAATATAGACAACCCCGTAAATGATGTTAGAGTTGCCGCTAATGAGCCATGGAATTGGCAGGGGATGACGGAAAAAGTTAAAGTTTACCTCTGCATAGGAAGCCGACCTTTAACAGAATGGTTAATCCAGTTCGGTGCCTAGGAAACTTGGAAAAGTATTTTCGAAGAAAAAATGTACCGACCGAACACCAGCTGGATTTAGCCTTTAATAGTCTCACTGAAGTAGTTGTTTACTGAACTGATATTTATAGAAATAATTGAAAAACATTTTCTGATCTGAAAAATGAGTTGAGCAAAACTTATTGGTCGGAATGTGCGCAAAATAAAGTGCGCCATTCCATCAGTACAGAGATATGAAATCCAAAAAAATTTTGTATGTCGGTACACTTTGCAAAATTCGTGAGCCAGTACAAGCTAATAATTTACCCTCTTCCGGAGCCGGTATTTCTATCAGAGATGATACGGCATTTTCCTCTTCCGTTGCAATTGTTGTGGCATGCGGGGGGGAAAAACTTCCATAACCGAATTAGCCGATTTCTTATGACGACCAGAAAACGCTACTCATATTATTTTCGAAAAGAAACAAACCGCTACACTTATATCTTCCTAGCACGCGCCGTTTCGAGCACCAAAAGCAATTAGACACGCTCCTTTTAAGCGACCAGAAAGATTCGGAGGATCAGTGCTGTCCGGACATGTTTTCCCTAGAACTTCGAGGAATGTGCCCAATAAACATTATTAAAACAAGATATTTAATAATACACCTAATCAACCTCGTGCAATTAATTTTGCAGCAGAATCTAATAAAAATTCCAGTACTGCTGCGAAAAACGAAAATCAGAACAACGGGCCTGCAATTGTTCACAAATGAACATTGGGCCAGAAAAATAAAATATCCAGTGGCAAAGACGATATTGCGGAAAATGGGGTTGAGACCCGGGTTAGATTTAGAAAAAAAAAACACACAAAAGAAGAAATAGTCCTATACTACTACTAAAAAATGACAGATTTTTAAATCATTCCATACACATGAAGAAACTTACTCCATGAAATATACAAGCAGATGAAAAAGAAATATTAAACTTCTCAACTTCGCAGAAGAAGTTAATATTCCAGATAAAGAAGAGTACCGATTGTCGGAAATTATCCTTAGAACACTCATTGGCGAGGTTTTTGCACTTTTGGTAACTGGGAGTGAAGACTCATGTATGTCACTAAAATTATGGTCCAATTTTAAAACAAACCTGAATATAAGGATTGTTAAGAAATAATTACAAAATAGCATCGACGTCGGCTCCCGGATCTGTGGAAGAATTGAAAAAAAAAAAAAATAAAAAAAATATGTTGCAGTCCTAATCCTTCAGAAAGTGACACTAAAAATGATACAAGTGAAGTAACTTTTAATGAAAAACTTATAAGCGGTATATCATCATCAGCGATTTCTATTAATTTGACTGAAGTGAAGTGATGACCCGGGTTCGTGGCCTGTTAAAATTAAAAGTGACCTTTTTGATATTTTAATTAAACGTGGTCTGTTACATGTGCATTACTACAGTTTTCCCGCTTATGACAACGGACGAAAATTTAAGGCCTATTAATATTACAGAAATCTTTCTAATGGCGAAAAAATTAATAGAGATTGGCTTATGTACTGCATTTAAAAAGATTCTGTTTAAAATCAAAACTACTGTATAACAAATGCAACTGAGACTGTTAAGAAAGAGAAAAAAGGAATTATGGTGATGTATTTGAAAGAATTATTGCCGTTTTAAAGTTTTTATCACGTCTTTGGCTTGAGTTGAACTGAAGTGTGATTCCAGTCGGATAGGTATGGCTCACTATTAAGGATATCGAATCCAAAATGAAATGATTGATTTACTGAGTATAGCAATAAAAAGTTAAAGTTAGGACAGAGTCAAAACATCGAAATATTTTTGTCATATTTGTCTGCACACCGGAAGCAAGCCTCACGAAATAATTTTCAGCAATTCTTAGACATTTTATCAATAATCGTGTTTTACGTTTAATGCTCAGCTCATAGTCTCAATTTAGTAGTAAATGATGCAGTAAATATAATACTGCAAACTGGAAATTTTTTCGGTATAATTCAAGAAATCTATGTTAACTTTCAATTATCTGTAAAAAGATAGCCTAGCATTCTCAAACATTTACCAGATTTAAAATCGAAATCCTAAAGTGCTACGCGATAGTGGTGCAGCAAAATAAATGCAATCAACTCGTTGCGGTATCACCTAGAAAAAGTATTTGAAGCTTTGTTGGAAATATCTAAAAATACGTCTGACTAGGGGGAACTTCCGACTTCGGACTCACCGATTTTCAAATAAAAAATCATGCATATAGCAGATCATTTGAACAATATGCTGACTAAGCCATGCGACACAATATTCAATAGATTTTGATAGAAAAATTCCCAATGTTTTGATAAAATGTATTATACACTTAGATACTATATATAAGCTTGCTTTGACAAGCAGTTCCTAAGCGTAGTGGTTATAGTTACGGCGTACGGCACCAATGATCGTAGGTTCAAATTTTTGTTTTAATTCTGCATTTTAATTGCATCTTCATGCGAAAAAAATTCTGTTTTATTTTCAAATAATATGATGAAT
>NEEE01001139.1:4247-17308 GCA_002278615.1 Pogonus chalceus
CAAAACAAAACAAAAACTATCGTTAAATTACTGTTAATATTAAAAGACAAAATGCTACTGTAATATTATAGTTAATAAATCAACAATTTATTAATAAATTTAAACGCATCAAGTATGCTAAAACAATTGACAATAAAACAAAAAACAATGACAGTTAGTAGTTATTCACGTATTTCATAATATAGTTATTAAAACTATTATTTCCAGCAAATTAATTGTAAAATAAAATATTTACAGCTTCCTTATTTAACTTCTAAAGTATTTAATATATGATTTAGAGTGCGTTCAGACTAAAACTAATATGGCCGTTATTCGAAATGTCACATTTTATTTTTTTTTTTAAAGTTAAATTAAACAAATATGTAATGAATATGTATGCAGTAGTACAACAATAATTTGGACATGATGGACATCACATGTGTAAAGATCAAAAACATACATCTAAAAGCACTAATTGGCAATTTCCACATTGACTGCAAAGAAAACCCTACATGCTATACTATTATTCATTATTTAAAAGTAATTCATGTATTAATGAACATAAAAATATAATATATCGTCTAAATTTAAAACAAAATCTTTAAAAAGCTATAAAAAATTGTATAATACTTAAAATCGATTTAATATTAAAGTTAAAGGTCTTCTGTTATGTAAAGAACTTGTATATAGGTAGGGTTTGTGAAAAGCAGTAGAATAAGGGTGACCAATGCCCTTTTGGCCTTAGCCACGTGGCGTTTATTGCGATATTATGTAGCTTCGTGATGAATTATTACCGGACAATGCATAGTTGCTTCTGTTATTTGGAAGTCGCCCGGAAAACGTCAAAATACGATTATATATTGCCTTGATCGGTATATTATGTTTCCTAATATAATTTAAATTATTTTATATGCTGTTAAATTTATTATTTATTTTAATTTCTGTATTTGTTTTGCTTTAAAACATATAAATAATGTATTTAATTGATAAAATAATGCTTTGTTAATTGTAAGTTTAAAGAAATTATGATTGAAACATAGAGCATAACTTTATTAAACAGTATATTTTAAGTTTATATCTGAAAATTAGTTTATTTCTAAAATAAATGTAAAAAGTGACTCAAATCATTAAAAAACAAATTAATATTAATGTTTATTGTTAATAAATACAATATTTTATCAAAAAATAACGTTTTTTAATGGTTATTTACCAAAAATTACAATTGAAATATAGGACACAGCTTTATTGAACGGTACATCTTAAGTTTATGGCTTGAAACCAGTGTAGTTCTAGCTTCAGGCCAATTAGAATTTAATTATTCGTATGTTAATAAATATTTATTGTAATTATATTCCTACCAAATATATAAATATTGTATTATTATTATTTTTTTTTTCGATAAAATATCGTTTTTTTAATTGTTATTTATTAGAAATTACAAGTGAATTTAGGACACGACTTGGTCGAAAGGTACACCTGGAATTCAATTTATGCTTAACATCAGGCCGATCAGTTGTTAATTAAAATCATATAAATCTATTTGCAAATAAACTTATTATACAAATAAAATATTTCTCTCTTAATTAATTTGAATATAATTAATTATCAGTTTTATATTTTGTCTTTGTTTTGCTACAAAACATGAATAACGAATTTTTAATTTGTTTGGCAATAGAAATCATTGGACACAACTTTATTGAACAGTACACCTTAAGTTTATTGCTGGAAAACAGTTTATTCCTAGCTTCAGGCCAGTCAATTGTTTATTGAAGTTTATTTTTAATCAAAGAAACTAGTTTTTGAACTAATTATTTTATTTAAAATATAATTTCTGCCTTAAATTTGCGTCAAGACAAATAAATAATGTGTTTTATCAATAAAATATTGTTATATAATATAACTTTATAGGACACAACTTTATTGAACGGTACAACCTAAATTTATTGCTTTAAACTAATCATTTCTTTATACAAGTAATTTTAGAAATAAAATGAAAACCTACCCAAAATAACTCAAAAATGTGTTCCAATTTTTCAATTGTTCTACAACTTATTGTTTATTATAAAGAATATTTTCGAAAATACTTGTTTCAACCAAGGAAAAATAACAATTCTTTTTTTATTTATTGGATACTCGAAACAAAAAAATATAAAAGAAATCATACAAAATAAAAATTTTCCTTTATTTATATTAAAACAATGTATATAATAACATATTTCCACACAAAAGTATTTTTAAAACCTAACCTCATACTATAAAACATCAAACATAACCAAAAATAACCATAAACAACACGATGACAGATTTTATTTTTATTTTAAAACATCCCATTCGATAAAATAATACATATTTCAACAGTACGTATCGATACAAAATAACCTAAAAAGCATTTGACCATTATCATGTTACACCACATCATTAAACAAGATAGAAAAGTAGGGTTAGGATTTAATTGCAACTAAAAATAACCGTTAAATATGTTCACAGCGAACAAGGCGTTAGAAATGCAATTTATATAATTACATGAAAACATTAAAAAAGATATTTATAAATATTTTAAATAACGCGCTATTAACTTATCTGTTACAGTAATTTATGGAATGTTTATATCTGATTTAAAATTATTTGTTTGTGAATAATTAACATATTGATTGCGTTGTTTTTTGCACCAGTAAAAAAGAAAAGTTTTTAATTTGATTAAAGTTTAATAATGAAGTGTCAAAATGACTAATTACATGGCAAAAATTCATTGTATGACACTTTGGAATTAATTTTTCAATGATAATATCTTGTTGACTTTAATAATTAATTATTTCTTTTGATATGATATGTGACATAATTGTATTTTTATCTGTAATAAAATTATTTTTTGTTTCGGAATATTGCTTTGACGTTTATATACTTGTACTGAATGCACCCTTTACTTGTAATGTCATTATCTATTTTGTTTATTTTAAATAATACTTTAAAGCTGTTTTAATACAAAAATACAAAACAAAGCGTAAAAGACTGTGTATTTTATTTTGTTTTTTGTTTAAAAAAAGAAAAATTAGCAGAACTGGCCATTTTTCCCATGGGTATGCATGCAATAGTCACTTCTAAGAAATTCTTTTGTTTATGTTTATATGCATATATATGCGGTTGTAGTGGTAATAATAATATGACTGACTTCATACTTATGTACTTTTTAACTAAGTGTATTCATGCCATGCAATCGTCATAAAAAATGGTGACAATTTTCATACTTTTGTCGTTTCTATGTTATTACTTTGTATTTATTGTTTTTGATTGTAATTTAAATTAAATTTTCAGTTTATTTTAATTTATCCATAAAATTTTACGCTTTTGAAGGTATACGTTACTAATTTCACGTTATTGGAAATATTTGAATGCACCATTTACCATTTTAATATTACGCGCACTTTATTTAAGTTAACTTAAAAATATAATATTAACCAAACAAAATTGAGGTTATAGTTAATGTTTGACAGAAGGCATATGTTGCTAGTTTCACGTTATTGAAAATATTTGAATGCACCCTCCATCATTTTAATATCTGCGCGGACATTAGTTAACTTACCTTAGTTTATATACTTTTTAAAAAATTAAGAAAATATAATATCAACACAAAAAAATATGAGGTTATAGTTTATTTTCGACAGAAGATGTATTTTACTATCTACGCACGCTTTATTTAACTTGTCTTAGTTTATATACTTTTAAAACAAGTAAGAAACGTATAATATTAACCTAACAAATTTGAGGTTATAGTTTATTTTTGACAGAATATATATTTTTCTAGAAATAAATCCGTTAAATTAAGATGAATAGACTTTACTTAATATTTTGTTTGAAAACTTTGGCTAGTAGTTGCATCACTCGACAATAGATGCCAAATACTGTAAATTTCAAATCGCAGGCTGTGTCATTCCTTCTTTGTTACTAGTTTCACGATGCAATAAAAAATGATCTTTTGCAAATTCCTTCAGCATGTTTTAAATGTGAATAGTTACAAAATTACTACCAATTATCTGTTGTAAAGTCGTATAAATTTATATTTAAGTAAAAGGCATGATAAATTATTATTATAATTTTTTCGTGATTTTAAATCGACTTTTAAATTGTCAATTGGTGGTACTTTTTATGTTCTTTTCATCTTATGAAGCTAACTAGCTAACTTCATATTAAAATTGAATTTATAAATACTTGTTAAAATGATATTTATTTAATTAACTGACTATAAACTGAAAATGGGAGACGTTTAAACTAATATTTCTGTGAAATACAGAACGCTAGTTGTTAATTGTTGTGAACTCTATCCCTCGTGGTTTTTATTTAAAACAAACGAAATATTTTTTTTTACTATTACATACCGTCACAATTTGTTCATAAACCAAAAAATGAGCAGAAAAAAAAACTAGAAATTCAAAATTGAGACGCTTAAAGTTATAACTTTAATTTTTTACATTTTTTAGCTACAAAAATATAAAATCTTTAGGTTTAAGAAATTTCAGCGTAATCGGTCCAAAAGTTTTTGAGTTATTGCTTACGCCAATTTGCAAAACATAGTTTTAAGAAAAACGCGTCTAAAGATTAGGTAGCGTTCAAACGCCAAAATTTAGTTGAACAGCGTAACTATATTCACACCAGTAAAATGTCATCCTACACAAAAAAAATCTCCCGAAATATTAAATATTTAATAAAAACATAACATTTTATTTCTATTAAACACTTTAAGAAAAAAATAAGATTTTATTTTAAACGTCTGAAGTAGCATTATGTACCTGCAGAGTATTTGCAAACGGTAAAACCTGAATTTTTCATCGACTCCTGGGAAGAAACACTCGTTTTATTATGTCTACAAGAACTTGCAAATATCTTAAGAAAATAAAAACTCAAAAATAAACAATCTAATCGACGTTATTTATTCAACATGAGAATAAAACTAAAAAAAATATCAAAACATCAATTGATTTTCCTTTCTGTTAACTCAAGAAGTAAAAGTTGTCATTGGAAAATCCAGAAGATATGAAAAATATGGAAAACTTTTCATGCGAGAAATTTTATGAATGGGTTTAGGAATCTTGAGATAATATATACACTTCGGTTATCGTGGAGACAAAGATAATAGATATCGGATCTTTAAAAAATATATAAAAAAACCTTCCGAAGTTTTTAGAATTAACTGCAAACAACGAAAAGTGCGATGAACTTTAAGGTTATAAACATCACGTCTAGACAAAATCACCAGATTTTTTGTTTTTCTATTTTTTTTTAAACATTAATTAGATATTAAACTTAAAAACTCAATATGTTTTAGTTTATTTTAAAGAATGATAATTTGTTTAATTATTTTAATGCGCAAGCGCAAGTACATTTGAAATATTTCACCGGCATGAAACTAGGAATAAGTTTAAAGTTCTACCGTTTAATAAAGTCGTGGCTTATACAGACAGCTATAGTAATAATAAAATGTTCCTAGTGCAGAGAAAATTCTATTTTGATTGTACTAATATGTTTTTCTTTTGTTTTAGGTAAGTCTACTGAAGTCAATATCATTAATACTCCTTCAATTTGTAAGTCCTTCATCGCTTATTATCAAAAATTTTAAAATGCAGATTTCATATTATATAAAAATCTTTTTGTACTCATGCATTCAAGGTATCTATTAAAAAAACTGTATTTATAATAAAAAAGTATAGTTTTTCAAACTTTACTTTTCCTAATAATAATTATAAAAAGTGTTAAATTATTGAATGAAATTTAATTTTTAAGTACCTATAAATTTAGTGCATTTCATTAACACAGTTGGCAACACATTCTGTCTGATTTGACAGCAGTAACCTATGAAACGTCAAACATAACCATTAAAAATAATATAAATAATTAATTATTAAATTTAAACTTCTCGTACAAAAAATATTGTGCATACTTCTTGCGTGAACTTGGTTCCCAGAATCGTTCTATGGCTAAAACACTCATCCGTGAACCAGTTGTTCCCGCACTTGATATGTAAATAACTATTTCTTAGAGCACAAATATTTTGATTGTTTTATTACTAATTTCTCAGAAACTAATTGAGATTTTAAAATGCGGACTATTTCATATTATTTTGTGTATAAAATTCGAATTGAAAAATAATTAATTTTCGCGAATAAAAAAGTAAGGTTATAAATTAATGAGTTTTTGTAAATTTCTCGTAAATTAAACTAAATATTAAGTTGCGATTTTTCCAGAATATTTGTAATTAAATTTCTTATCGTGTTATTTGTTAAAACAAATATTGAAAATTTTGTCGATTTTTGAGAAAAAAGTAAGGTTATACATCAGCGATTTTTGTCAGTGTTAATATTTTTTTTGTTTCTTTGCTAATATCTATAAAAATAATATACAATATAGATACTCTTCGCCATTTCATTTACAATTAAATACCCTATTATTGTATTAATTAACATATTTATTGAAAAAAGTTAAAATTGTTGTCGATTCTAAAAGTTTTTTTGCGAAATTCCCAAAACACTAAGTTTATTATTTAGAGATGCATTCTTCGCTACTACATTTACAACTAATTTCTCCAGCATTTTAGGTTTTAACTTTAATTTCTAGTCGATTTTTGAGAAAAAGTAAGGTTATAACATGAACAATTTTAGTATGTGAATTTTTTCTAAACTAAGCTAAATACTAAGATGCATTTATAATTAATTTCTCTTTAATTTTATATATAAAACAAGCATAAAAAAAAATAAACAAAAAACGATTTTTTGTTGATTTTAGTATTTTTGCAAATTTTTCGATATCGAAGTAAAATTTAAGTCGCACTTTTCGATATTGCATTTTGTACAAAAAATATTGAAAATTTATTAAATATAATTAATGTCTTATATTTGTACCAATTCTACACTTATTTCTAAATTTAAAAGCACAAAATTATGGGTGCGTTCAGAAACAAATATAATCATACCTAAAACAAATCTTACAAGTATTTTATTAAAACTAGAATTTGATAGAATATTAAACACAGAATTAAAATGATTAAATGCACATATTTGAAAACATCAAAGTAATACTATCAAAACTAATGAAATGAATTTTAAAATAAACCAAATCCAACTCTGTGTGATGTTTCAGTTTTCAAGTCTACTGACTTTCAGCAAATATTTACTTTAACATACTAGAAGTCTCATATAAAGCGCACTGCAGTCATGTTAAACAAGAAACAGTTACCAACTAAATTTAAATTTTTAGTAAGAAGGAATATCATAAAATACATGAACTTTAGACACTTGAAATTACTATAATAGCACTGAGTAATAGTAGATAATACGGGAAAATTATTATTTTCAATAAAATTTTAAAAGACAAAACGTGCACTTATAAATGTCATGAAATGGAAAGTGTTAGGAATTTTGTAAATGCTTTGTTATTTGTTATGAAATAAAACTTAATTTAAATAACTGGAAAGTTAAATAACTATTTATCAATTGAAAGATTATTAATTTGTTATATATTTTATTTCAATTAAAAATGCTAATATGAGTAAGAACTTGTCACAACCATATTAGATGTAGTTAATGAACGCACCCTTAATTATTTTATCTATTCTACCGCTTAATTTATTACTTATTTACACTTTATCTTGAAATAATTGCGATCTTTAAAATTCTTTTAAATTTTACAACAATAAATGTTTCCAGGACCGTAACTAGCTTTTTGTGGGCTCTGGGGAAGACTTTCAAATAACCCCTTAATAAAAAGAAACTAACCATGCATATACGATAGTTTAAAGCACGTATTCTTTAATTTTTTAAATTTTGGTAACAGTCGTAATAAATAAATACAAAATAATTATGTTTTAAATTGTTTCTGCCCGTAATTTTAACAGCTCTGAATGTTGTTTAAAAACAATTTTATTTATAAAAATATTCTTTTTAAACATTAATTAACAAAAATTAAGGTTATAATTTATTTTTTACAGTTGATCAAGTTTTTAGCTTCAGTTTAATCGAAATATTTGAATTAAAATACAAGCGATACAATTTAAAATGTTTCATTATTAACTATTCGACAAAATATGCAAAAACAAGTTACTTATGAACGCCATATTTGCTACAGATATAGGATGTCCCAAATGGATAAAAAATTACACGTTCGAAAATCGTCTTTACAAAGAATTATAAGGAAGGATTTGCATCTTAAACCTTACAAAATTCACCTTGTGCAAAAATTAAAACCAAAAGACCATCTTTAACGATTAAATTTTGCGATTAAAATAAAATGTTCGAGAGGTTTTCAAATTTCGGAAACTTTGTGTAGTATAAATTTTTTTGAATGCACCCTAAATCATTGTATGTTTTTATTTATTTATCTACAAGTATTTTGTACTTATAACAGTAATTTTTAAACATTAACCAACAAAAGTTTATGTTTGACAGAAGTCAAATGTTGCTAAATTCACCTTATTCAAAATATTTATTAGCTTCAGTTAAATCGAAATATTTGAATTAAAATTCAAGCGATATAATTAAAAATGTTTTATAATTAAAATTCAATAAAATATGCTAAAACAAATTACTTATGAGCACCATGTTTGTTACAGATATAATTTAAATCTTATGAACGAACCCTGAATCATTGTTTCTTTTAATTTATTTATCTACAAATATTTTTATTTTTAGTAAATATTTTGTACTTATAAAAGCAGTTTTTAAACAATAAAGATTAAAAAATAATTATATATTTCATTGAAAACCATATTTTTTTTTTAACATTAACCAAGTTTATGCAATAGTTTGACAGAATGGATGTTACTAATTTCACGATATTCAAATTATTTGTTATACGTCAACACGTAAGGTATTATGAACGCATCCTCCACCATTTTACTATCTACGCATGCAAACAATAAAGCAATATAATATTATCAAACAAACATTTGAGGTTATAGTTTATTTTTGACAGAAGGTTTATATAGCTAGTTTTACGTTGCAATAAGAAATAATTTTTTGTAAATTCCTTCAGCAGTTATAATAATTTTTATCGTGAAAATTACTTTGTCCTTGTCAGTCAGTTTTATCAATAATGGTAGTAACCTGGTTAAAGACACTGTTAGCCCTCCGGTTACCAACTATAATAACTGGTTAGTGGTTACTACTAACGACTTATCATCAGGACTAAGTCAGTACTTCTTAACTTTATACTGTTATTCATTATTTTAATGCAGTTATTACGATTTCCTGTCAATAAATACACATATTATAAACTTCTAAATGGAATATATTCGTTTTAAAACATAAAAAAATGTACAATAATATTATTTTATTAGTTGTTTTTGTTTTTAACTTGATATAAATTTAATGTTGTGGAACAAAAAAGAAATAAGATGCATTAGTTTGATACAGATATTGCGTTTTAAGTTTAAAACAAAAGGAATATCTTTGTTAGAGAAATTCTTGTTGTACCATTAAAATATTTTCATAATTACAATACAGATTTTAATCGAATTTAATAAATATGTATCATTTATCGATAATATTTAGAAAGTAATTAATTTGTAACTATAAACAGGGATATTTTATTTTACAAATTTCACACATGCGCAGTTATTTGTAACTATATTCAAGATATTAAATATAAAATATAACATTTTCAGAATTAATGAAACTCGAAACATATATCTGGTGAATTATCGTTGATACATATATTATAAATGAATTTCATTCTATACAGTTGGTAATATAATGTAAAGCAGACAGACAGTTTAACTAGATTCAATTAATCATTGTAATTTCGTTGGTTTTGATTTAAATGGATTTCGAAATTAAATGTATGTATCGTGTTACTTTGGTTTGTATTTTATTTATTTGTTTGATAATTTAGTTTTTATTTAAAATATCATTTTTTATTGTGTGATGGTGGGTTTTTATTTTATGTTGGTGAACATGCGAACGTAGAATGTTGCTGATTTAATAGTTGTTCTTTTGAAGGTTTTGTTTTGTAAAGATTTCTTGGAATTTCATGATTTACATGTTTTGAATCATTTCTTGATGATGTTAAAGATTTTTTTTTCAAAATTATTAGTTTTAATTTTGTTAATTATTTATTTTAGGCGTTAGATATTTAATTTTTGAAAATATTCAATTTTATATAATATTTTTACGGAATTTAAAATAATTCATAAAAATTATGTTTATATGTATTTGTTATTTCATAAAGGCTGTATCTAGCAGCCATAAAATTATAATTAATTTTTTTTTTTTACATTAAATTCAAAAATACATTATAAATAATAAATATTTTACAATTTTTTAAAACTATCTTTAAATGCATAAAAGTAAAAAATAAATATACATAAAAAATTGTTCCAAATGTTATCTACGCCACTGGTAAAATTATTTTAGTTCTTATAGATTATAGGCCCTTCAAATTAGACAAAAAATACTTTGGAAGTGCCGAAAACAGTTTTAGGACCAATTTTACTTCTTGTATAATTCTGTCAAAATTTAGATTAAATGTCCCAGGTTCAATCTACGCCACTGGTAAAATTATTTGGGATTCTTATCGACTATAGATCTTTTAAATTGAACAATGAATACTTTGGAAGTTCCTTAAACAGTTTTGGGACTAATTTTGCTTTGTCAAAATTTTTAATAATTAATATCTCAAGTTCAATCTACGCCACTGGTTAAAATTATTCCACATTATTATGGACTATAGATCCTTCAAATTTATATTAATCTTAATATCCCACGTTGAATCTACGCCACTGCTAAAATTATTTAACGTGTTTATAAACTATAGACCGTTTATATTTAACAATAAATATTTTGGAAGATCCTGAAACAGTTTTGAAACTTATTTAACTTCTTGTATAATTATTTTGTCAAAATCTAAATATCCCAGATTCAATCTACGCCACTGGTAAAATTATTTGGGATTCTTATCGACTGTAGATCTTTTTAATTGAACAATTAATACTTTGGAAGTTCCTAGAACAATTTTGGGACCAATTTTGCTTTGTCGAAATTTGTATTAATTAATATTCCAAGTTCAATCTACGCCACTGGTAAAATTATTTCACATTATTATGGACATAGATCCTTCAAATTTAACAATAAATACTTTGGAAGTCCCGAAAACAGTGTTGGGATCAATTTTACTTATTGTATAATTATTTTGTCAAAATTTATATTAATCTTAATATCCCAGGTTGAATCTACGCCACTGGTAAAATTGTTTAATATAATTATAGACTATAGACCGTTTATATTTAACAATAAATACTTAAGAAGTTCTTCAAACAGTTTTGGGACTAATTTTCCTTCTTGTATAATTATTCTGTCAAAATCTATATATCCCAGATTCAATCTACGCCACTGGTAAAATTATTTCCAGTTTTTAATAACTATAGACCCTTCAAATTAAAAAATAAATACTTTGAAAACCCCGAAAACAGTTTTGGGATAAATTTTACTTCCGGTATAAGTTAATTCGATCAAACTCTAAATTACTTAGATTAAATCTACGCCACTGGTAAAATTATTTGCTGTTATTTCAGACTATAGACTCTTCAAATCTAACAATAAATACTTTGGAAGTCCCCAAAATAGACCAATCTAACTTTTGTTTGATTAGTCTGTTAAAATTTATATTAATTTAAATGTCCCAGGTTCGATCTACGCCACTGATAAAACAACGATGCATATTTTGAATCAGTTTTAGGACCAACTTTAGATTATATATAATAATCCTGTCAAAAGTGTACAAAAAACAAAACTCCCAAACAAGAATAAATAAATATATATAAAATTTTCATATTTAATCATTGATAAAAGAAAATGAGTAGGGACTCATGAAACAAGTGAATAACAATATTTAGTAAAAGGGTTTTTCATTTGAACGTTTGTGATATGAAACGTCAATTTGAAAGTTCTCGTTAAAACAAACAAAAAGATAAACCCTTATCACAGTGTCCCATAAAACAACGTACATAAACGTAAAATACTCTTGAATTTATTGGAAAAAATAAACCGTAATACATCAGTACGTCGGTACGTCGGTACGTCAGCATCACCGCACGAAATATCTCTTTTGTCTTTTTCACATTTTAATTAAAACGCTTTTATAAATCAAGTGTTGCTTTGCCGTCGTGATAAAAATCCAGTGATCAAATATTTGGATATTCGTGTACGCAAGTACGTACGTGTGTGTGTATACACTAGATGTAGATGAATGGTAGTGTAATTTAATTATTCAATGAATTTTGAAGTTTTCTTTGTTTCGTCTATGAAATGCGGCTGTTGTTATTCTTTGCTTTGATTAATGATTTCTGAAAGTGTTGAAATGTTTTCATGGAAATTACGTATTTATCATATTTTATCTGAAATTATAGACATCAAAAAATGATTATTTTAGAATTGAGATAGTAATTTTATTTTGTTAAGAATATTATTGATATATTTTTTTTAATATTGTAGGATTTTTTACACATATTTACAGAGTTTTAGAATATTAGTCATCGTTTTTTCAAAAATTACTTTTAATATTTTTTTTTGTGGAAACGTTCCCCTTGTTCGTCACTCACTTCCTAAGTTTTCAGGAAAAAAACTCAGATGCAAATGCAGGAAATGAATCTTTAAGGACATGTTAACTCCCATTTGTTGAAAATTTTTCTAATAAATCGGTAACAATTTCACTTTTTCTATTTCCCAAAAATTTTTCCACAACCATTTTGCATGACTTCCAAGCAGATTTTTCATTAACAGATAAAAGGCTTTCAAACTAAGAATTTTTCATAATTTTACGGATCTGTGGGCCAAAAAATATCCTCTCTGTAATGTGTTTGGAAAGATTTTTTGTAAATACCGGAAAGTATCACTGTTTTTGTCAAGCGCCTTCACAAAATTTGACTGCAGAATTGTGTCGTAATCGAATATTTCTGCTGACACTTTTAGGTTTAGGAAAGATATTTTAACATATTCATATAAATTTCTTTCGGGGTATAAAAAAAAGTTTAAATTTATTATTTAAAAATAATATCTTCATAAAAATAAAATTTTTTTGGATGTATTCAAATTTTATTTCTT
>NEEE01001145.1:0-15041 GCA_002278615.1 Pogonus chalceus
TTTAGTTGTAAATAACTTTTTAATTAAGCGACATAGAGAAAAACTAATAAAAGCGCGAATGGGCGCTAGTTAGGCGCTAATTTTAACCTTTATTTTTTTTTCTGCATTCTGCATTCTTGTTGTCCTGATGTGAAGTTGGCACAAAAATAAAATAATAGTTAATAACCTTTTTGTTTGTTATGAAAGAAAAATAAAATTTAGGACGCGACACGGCGTGAGTTGGGCGCTAATTTCTTATATAAAAATAAGAAATAATTTTTATATTTTTATATGAAGGGCTAATTGCGATAAAAGCAAATTGCACAATATTGAACTAGACCAGTTAGAATGCTGGGTCCGGACCATCTTTAGATGCACTTAGAAAATGCAAAGAGGATCTAGGAAATTTTAATTATTTAAGGGAAATGCAGTGCCCTATAAAAGGCTTAGAAATAATTAAGTCTAGCCAAGAATACAGTGGATCAATTCATAATATTTCATTAAACAAATTTTGTGTGCATTATTGGTTACCAGAACGGATGATTGTATATAACAATTAAATAAAAAATAATGATCAGGGAAAATTGCATTTGATGCAACTGAAAGGTTAATTAAGAAAATAAAGTAACCATATGAACAATATTCAGGGCATATATTTTTATATAATATAGTTATTCATATTAAGTAAAAATGGTCAAACTCCAGTTTTCCAAACGCTTTCCGAAGCCCATAATATCAATTACATATCTTCTTGTCTTAATGAATGGAAAAGAGTTAGAGCTTTAGTGCAAAAATAATAGTGTCAGATTACTTAAAAGCACTATTAGGTGTTATTATGCGTGCAATTTAAGTTTAAGTGATCTGAAAACTTATATGGATATGTGTTTTAATTTTGTACATGCAAATTTCAATAGATTGCCTAATATATATGTCAGAATTGATTTTGCACATATTATTAACATTATAAGTAACAGGGAGTGTTTGAGAAAAAAGCCAAAAATGTAAAGAGAGTTCTATATAAGAGGAATGACCTGTTTGATAAAATCTTTATCTCTGAAAGAAGCTGAAACTATTTTAAAATCCTTAATTAATGTAAGTCAAAGTAAATTCAATTCAGAAAATAATGTACAAAATCAGAAATCATTTTTAAAAAAAATGTATCAAATTTGAAGTATTTTGATGCTAGTGAAAAAGACAGTGAAAATATTATACTAGAAAGTATTGATGTAATAAATATGACTTCAATAACCGATGAATAAGTTTCTTCCATAATAAATAAAACAGGACAACACTTTAATAATGATGGATTAGACGAAAACTGTCATTACTTGCCAGTATTTCAAAAAACTGTACAGAAATATATGAGGTCATTTATTTTATGGAGTTGTGTTTTTACGACTCATTTCAATTGCTGTACAGAAACTGCTTCTTCGGCGATTATCGAATCATATTTTCATGACTTAAAAAACAGAACATTGAAAATAGAAAATTTGCCAATGCGACTTGATAAATTTATTATAACTCATATATAAAATATAAAAGGACAACTGGCACTTTCGTGTTCCGTGATGAATTTAAAAATTGGAGAGGTTTGGCAAATATAGCCCCTAATAAACGATTTCGTACTTCGTACTACAAGGCTTCGTTTCCTGAAATTAACGTCGAAAACAGTAAAAACAAGTTCAGCGTTTTAAAAAATAGAAATCTAATCAAGTATCCTATAAAACTTAATTAAAGGAGATTTTTTATTTTTTGATACCTGTGCGGTGGACTCCTTTTACCAAATACTTGCAATATGCTATACTAATAGTATTGACTATAAAAACAATATTGAAAATGTAGATAATTTATTTTTTGACTTTTTAAGAACTTTTATTAAACTTAATTTGACTAGTGTAAATACTCACAAAAAAAGAACAGTCTTAGAAACTATTTTTACTAATCACGTCAGAATCCTAATGGTGTTAAAGTTGTATCTTGCGACTGCAATATTACCTTTTTAATAGATAAATTATTTAGCAATTTATCAAGCCTGTACTGTGTATCAAATTGTACCTCGAACATTTAAAATAGAGAAAAAAACAGCAGAAGTTTTGCAACGTTTCCAAACAATTTTGAAATATTGTTAGAAAAAGGAATTGCATTTGTACAGGAATCAGTCGATTCACATTTTAATGAAAAATATGATGGTAGATGCAATGAATGTAAAAATGTATTAATAAGTAGATATGCTAGTCAAGACCATATTTTTAAAGAAACAAATGGATGCCAAGATGATGAATTAAATACAATACCGGCAGTTATTAAAATTTGTAATACAAATTTTTTTAGGGGAGCCATAAATTTTTTTGGTAGTAAAACCGACTATTCGGCGTTTGGTCACTACACAGCTTACTGTCGTAGGTTAGACGCAATGTGGGAGCTGTATGAGGACCAATCAAATTCTGAAAGTCCAAAAAATGTAAAAAAAAGATATAAATATTACACCACATTTGTTAGTTTATACAAATTAATTTTTAAGTATATTCTTTTCAAACAAAAAATATTTATTTTAAATGTAATCTACACTTTAAATTATAAAATATGTAATATTACTATCAATTTAGATCAAATTATTTAATTATAAATTTTTTAATTAGGTAAATAAAATCTATAAGGTTTAAAAATTAAGTTAAACAAGTAATTGTTAATTTGACATCGAAATAAGAAATAAAATTTTATGTTAATAAAAAAAAATAATTCAATAAACAAATTTCAAAATCCGTATACTCTTTTTACTTCCTCATTACCTCCTAAAATCGAGCTCTTGTATACTACAATGTAAATGAAGCGTTCTGTTTATTTAAAATATTTTTTCTAATTGTTTATAATTTTGTAATTGAAGGCACTAATTAAACCATTATAAAAACAATTATTATAACAAAGTTCAGAAATCGCGCTCTATTTTTGCTTCCTCATTTCCAACTAAAACCGAGCTCTTCTATACTACAACGTAAATGCAGCGTTCTATCTGTATAATTAACACATTTTTTCTAATTGTTTATAATTTTGTAATGTTTTCAAGGCGCGAATTTAATCATTGTATAAGCAATTATTGAAACAAATTTCAGAATTTGCGCACGTTTTTCAGTTTTATTTTTTTGAGTAAAACTAATGTTTATTATATCAGTATAAATAATAATTTGACATATATTTTAATTTTGATATTTATTTTATTAGTATATTATTTGTTTATGTATTTCTTATGTCAACGATATTATTTAAATATTTTAGAAATTAATTTGATACTTTTATTGACATATTCTCATTTAATGCTGCATTCTAGGCTTTACAACTTGTATAAGTGCTGTAACAATAAATATTTAGGCAAGCATGTGCAAGTGAGACCCTGCGCACTGTTACACGCATACAAACAAGGTTACACGGAAAATTTTTATAAAGTATTTGTTAATAACTTTCTTAATATTAACGATAATGAAAAAAATTTTATGGGCACGAATTTTCGCAATCCGGGCGCTAATTTTCTGTGAAACAAAATTTTACTTTGCACATACTTATGGTGCTGGGAAAAAACCTTTAATTGTTAATAACTTTTTAATTAAACGACATAGCTCTGGACTAATAAATGTATAAAATTATGTGATCAAATATAGTAACATCAACAGTTGTCGCTGTTTGATTGTAAGAATAACAATCCAAGTTCAGAGAATGAACAACAACAACCAGCACATAAGCAACAACAAAATTATTTCTTTTTTTTTTAAATACTTTATTTTTTATCTTAAAAAAAATGATAATTTATCAATTTTCTCCTAAATTTTCAGTCTTTTTAAAAATATTATCAAAATTAGCCTAAGGTCACATACCGCTAAACAATCGGCATCAAATAAATCTTAGAAAGCTCCTATTATAGAAGAAAGAATTCGTAGTGATTGCGACAAAATCATTTAGTTGTACATATATCAAGAAATGGCTGCATATCTCAACATACACGGACGATTAGTTTCTCTCTGTTCGCTTAAAAAATGAAAAACCAAGTAACCCACAGTTGAAGTGGAAGATACCAGTGATCTTTAAGAACAGATGAGAAAGATTGGAAGCTTACAATACAGTTACTTTGCACAATTTTTACTGAGGCCCCAACAAAGAACCTTCTTATTGTAATGGAACGTTTGGCAAGTCTCGGTAACCCAGACACATTCTACAGGGAGCAAGATAAAATAAAGCATATAATATAGTGGCTTTAAGTTGCTGTAGATGAAAGTAACTGCACGGCCAGGATTCATATAAAACCACATAGTTCGCATATATTACAGGGGTGTAGTGTTAAACATTTTGAACGAATAGCCAGGTAAGATGAAATTACCCACAAAGTATCAAAGCATATGTGTGGTATCTCACGCTATGAGAGTGGATAGTGGAGAGCGAATAAAGGCCTTTGGCGAAGTTCAAATAGGCAGTAAAATTTTCTGCCTACTAAAGAGCCATGTCTAGTATCAAACTAATCAGAGACGGCCATCTTACCCCCTATGAGAAAATTACGGCATGGCTAACCTTGCTGCAAAATATAGCCAATATTAATCCATACCGGCAGTTCATGCAATGAAAATAACTGAAATTCTAAAGCCATTAACTCAATAGCTTCCAGCGTCCTCGTTTAAAGACAGGAAGACTATTGCCATTTTGTTATTTGACTTTAAATTTTTATTTGAAATTTTGTTGATATATCGCTTATAGGCATCACCAAACATCTGATCCCGTATATCAGGAAATAAAGCAGCGATAAAGTAATCCACGATAAAACAACAAGAGAACTGAAGAAATCTGCTTTAAAAACCTTTGCCGGACAAAGCCCTCAATTCTCCAAAATATGCCTTTTTAAAGTACCACTTCCATTAAAATCGAACATCAGCGATTCGCTATATGACATTACACTTCAACAAATAACATAGTCTGCTTTCATTTCTTTGTTATAGTGTACTATTCATAAATTGTTTTAGTTGTGAATTTGACACGTGCTGCTATTAAGGGTAATAAATCTTTTAAAATAGAAGGTAAATTGTTTCTTGTTCATATTTATATTGAAAATAAAACTTAGAGATTACGCAATAATGGTTTTTGGTTCAAAATAGTTTTATTTGATTATTAAAATTCTTGCGTAAACTTAGCGTCCTCAAACGAGGACCACGACTGGTTACTCGAGATGCATACTAAATTCATTAAAGGCTCAAGCTCTTTAACGATAAAGGATTTCAGAAGATCTATTGCCATTCCTTATTTGAAACTTGGACATGGAATAAAAATAGGTTATGGTAGACCAGCAAGTTTCCCAGGAACCTTCAGAATGAAAGTATTTGATGATATAAGATTTGATCAGAAAAATTACATGATTGAAAAACGAAACAAATCAACGAAAGTGTCAGTTTTCGAAATGTAAAAAACCACGAACATTTTGCAAAAAGTGTTAAATAACTTTGTTTATTACATGTTTTCTAAAATACCATAATAAAAATTAACATTACTATTTTACCGCAAGATAAATTGCAACTAATGAATGTTTGAATAAACGTTTCAAATCAAGTGTTTTGTGAATTATAACACATCACATAGCCCACAATTGCATTATATCTGTTTCAAATATATTTTATAGAAGCGCCATCCATGCCCACACCAATAAGCTTATTATCAAAAATCTAAATCTACGCTACATGTCTCTCACTATTTTACTTCCGCACATTTATTCCAAATATATTTTTATCTATCAGAAGCAATATTTTTATCTATTTACTTTTTCTTCTTTCTTCGCCTGGGTGTTCAGTTTTTTTTAAATTTAGTTGTTGATTTTTTTTTAAGTTGATCAGTGTTTTTATTTATATTTTATTTTTTTAAACATATTTTTAGTTTAATTTTTCTTATATTTTTTGTGTTTTTAATTTGTGGTTTAGCATTTTTGTGAACTGTTTTAAACTTGTGTTGAACGGGACTCGGATAAGTGTATAATGAGAGTGGTGAATGAAAAAAATAAAGAAACTTTAGTAAATATTATAAAAGAATATATTAAAATAATATGTGTTTGCTGACGTATCTACGATTGCCTTCAGGATGAAAGTTACAGTCATTTGACTGTTAACTATTCCATTCAGTTTAAAAACCCAGAAACCGTAGCACACACTAATTCTATAGAAGGTACATGGTAGTTATTTAAGTATATGTTGCGTAGAAAACATAAAACAAAATAAACAATTTACCAGTTACAAGAAAAAGACTTATTATAAAATTCAACAATCAGTCTTTTTCAGAACCACCACTACTTATTTAAAAAAAAAAAAATACATTAAAAACCTAGCAAAACCCTTATTCTTAACTAGCCGTCAACTAACACTAAAATAACTCTAAATTTGTGTTTAAAATCTTCAAAAAATGGTATGTATAATTCCATGCATGATATGGACACTATTTCTTCTATAATCCGAACTTTTATACTAACTCAGATTCGTCTATCAAAATTAAAATCTTAATTCTCCAATAGATATCCGATTAAAAATATTTTTTCTTTTTGATCTATAGTCAAAGTCTCCAATGTTACCGTTATCTGCAGCATATTTTTCTTTTATTACTTCTATTAGAACAATTCAGCGCGTCCAACATAAACTCTTTTAATATCTAGTATAAATAAGCACTTATATGAATATCTTAATAAAATTAATAAAACTTAGCAACCATTGAACAAATGTTGCACGTTAATGGGGGATCAGATGGAGCTTTCGGAAGGTTTACATTTCAGCAGTAACAAAGGTGGCATTGATTGTTTAGAAGATTTTGGTATTGGACGACGGCAACAATTTGCTAATCATGCTTTAGTGTTTATTTTGCACATAATGCCACTTAAAAAAAAATTCCACTTAAAGC
This sequence comes from Pogonus chalceus, assembly GCA_002278615.1. Taxonomy (NCBI): domain Eukaryota; kingdom Metazoa; phylum Arthropoda; class Insecta; order Coleoptera; family Carabidae; genus Pogonus; species Pogonus chalceus. The sequence goes on from NEEE01001145.1 coordinate 6,889, forward strand.
ATGTATCAAACGAGTTATTCAGACCATTCATTAACTTACGAAAGTTAGGGTATAGGCATCATTCTGCGATATGGGACTCTGCACCCTGTCAGCATTCGAAAGCTTATCAGAATATTTCGGAGATACGAGATAAGNCATCATCTTTTAAAGTCCCTGAGGAACAATTTCATGACATTATACATAACGGCGCGACTGCAAAATGGAATCATATAAAAATCATGCATGAAATATCGGCCAGGCATGAAATTATCCATTTCACCAAATTAACCCAAGACCATATTAAACCTCGCAGGGGGAGAAATGAATGGTAAATTACCTGCCCAGGTCTTCAGTCGCTCTGTTTATTCAATCATGATGTTCTGCGATATTTACGATCAATTTTTAGTCAGGTAAGTAAATGTTTAGCAGGTACTTTTTAAAATTTGTGTATGATCTGTTAGACTGCCTGAACTCAGGACACAATTCGTTCATTCCTTTGAACAGCTGCCTTGCTGATTCCTCAGACCATCATAAGAAATGGGCTGAGGCTAAAAGGAAACTTCATGGACTGCAATTTTATCATAACGGAAAGCGTGTAAGTCAACCCCCATATGTGCAAGAATTTTTAATAACATTTCACAATGTGCAAGCGTTTCGGAAGCGTTTACGGGATCTTGGTTTTAAATAATATGAAAGTGCTCTGATGACGTGTGCAAACGACAGCTTATCTGTTGTTGATTTGAAAAAAATGGAGTAGATCTAGCCCCGGTAAAGTCAGAAGCCATTCTGCTGAACGGGAAAAGAAAGAAAAAAGAAGTGATCATTAGAATAGGAGACAATTTTCTACAGCCAGTAGAAAAGGTTAACTACCTGGGGGATCACCATTGACTTGAGGGCCCAAGAATGATAATTAAGTAAAATGGTGCTTTTACCTTCCGTTAATACTTTACAACAATTTTTAAATACAAAGGCCATAAAACCCAAAATAAATAATTAACATTATTTCAAATTTTAAAGATTTTGAAGTTGAAACCAATCGAACGATATTGTATTTTAAACTAGAATGAAATAAGTTGCAATAGAATAGAACTTATGATATTATAGAGGATTTTGTTGGTTTCAATAAAGAAGCTTAGTATGCCGATCATGCACTTTTGTTTATGGCACGTGGTATAATTAAAAATTGGAAGCAACCTTTTATGTTATAATTTTGTAAAGGTTATAAGAAAAGTATATCTCTTGTTCGCTTGATTAAATTTGTCATAACGGAACTGCAAAGTACGGGTTTAGAAAACGAAGGTACAGTTTGTGGATAGGCTAAAGCAGCAATAAATTATTGAAACGTTGATACAAAAGCCCAATATTTAGGAGAAAAGAAAATGTGTACAAACGACTTTTCTAAAATAAGTAATAAAACGATAGTGCCAATTTTTGATGTACAACATTTAATGAAGAGCATTAAAAATAATTTCTTGGTAAGAAATAAAAATTTTATAAAACGATCCGCTGCCCCGAGAAGGCTAAAATACATCGGCTGTGTTGACATTTTTTGATAGACTGTTTGACAGCCTTAATAGCGCTCAATGCTCAAGTTTTAAAAAATAAATATTATTTTATATTTATTGTATCCATGCTATAATTGTTTTTTTTTTTTTTGAACGATCAGTTTTTGAAAGTTTGTCGTGACAAAAATATCAAAGTATTGTTTTTATTTGTTTTTTAATAATGTCACTCACAGAACAAGTTACTAACGGAAGAAGCCACACAGCCTGATTTTTAAAATTAACCGTATTTGGCACCTAGTAACGCCATGTATCGCCGCGTGAAAACTACTTCTAACCAAAATTTCTCGAAAATTGATTGCTTATTTTTTAAATATCAACTTTTCAAACAAAATATCAATAAAAGTCAATAACCAAAAAGACTACGAGTAGTTGGCGTCAATATTTTCATTTTCACAAGAAATCTGGTAATGCTAATTTTAAATATTGCCCTAAGATTTAAAAAACATATAGTAATACTACCAATCTGAATTAGCACATGGAAAGAAAACATTCTGGTATCATCACTAGTATTGGGAATAATGTGGTCAGGTACTGTTGTTGTAAGATCATGAAGTCAAGTTAGAGAACAGTTTGTAAAAAAATCAATTGACCTATTCTATGATGCCAATTACTTCCAGATCCCAAATTGAGAATCCATCTCCTGTAGGGTCTTTAACTCCAAAACGACAGAAAATAGGCGGAGAAACATCTTTCTCAAAAATATTTGAATACGGATCAGAGGGTTCAAAAAACTTATAAATTATAGACGCAATAGCAAAATTCATAAACCTCGATAAATTTCACTTCAACTTTGTCGAAGGAGAGGGATTTGTAAAAGAAATTAAATTACTTGCACCGTTGTATAAGTTTCATCTCACAAAACGATAGCCGACATTATTGATGGAAAATACAAAGAGAAAAAAGCGCAAAAACAACATTCAGCCAGTATATATAATGTTAGATTGTCATTAATAAATTTACCTACATTCTATATTTCCAATTATACTAATTGGATGTCGTTTCATGATACATTTAAGGCGCTAATACACGAAAGCCAATTATACACAAATATAGAAAAATTTCGTAATTTGCGGTCTTGTTAATATGACGATGCATTAAAAGCTATCGATGCGGTATCGGTATCTGAGGTAAATTATTCAACGGCATGGGAATTAATCAAAAAACGTTTTGAAAATACACGTCTATTTGTCCAAGATCATGTTTTTGCCGAAATAAATTCACCACAATTACAAAAAGATTCTCATTTATCTAAGCGGCAATTAGTAGATAATATATGTATTAATTTAGAAGCGTTTAAATGTTTGAAACAACCAGTAGAGCAATAAGATGCCATAATTATTCCTATAACTGTAGTAAAATTTGATTTTTATACCAGAAAGAAATGGAAAAGTACACTAAATTCTAAAATTCCAAAAGTAAAAATATGATTGACTTTTTAGAAAAGAAATGCTTGCTATTAGAGTCTTTAAACGCGTCCAGTAAACAACAAAAACAATGCAAATATCAGTCAATTAATTGTGCAGCAACTAACAGCAATTTTCAATGTCATTTAAGTAAAGGTAATCATGCATTATATAGATGTAATCAGTTTTTAAATTTAACCGTTGCAGATAGAATTTAAACAGTTGAAGAACTTAAACTTTGTAAAAATTGTTTTAAAATTAATCATACAATTAATAATTGTCATTATGGTGCATGTCGAACTTGCAATTTAAAGCATAACACTTTGTAACATTTAATTGAAAAAGATTCAAATACGGTAGAAGCACATGTAAAAAATAATAACAGTACATGCAAAAAAGTTATATTAAGTACCGCGCAGAGATTAATTAAAAATACAAGCGAGGATTGGATAAAGTGTCGCGCGTTATTAGATGTTAGATCTTAATCTAACTTTATTTCTATAGAAACATGCAGTTTATTAATACATTCATTAAATAAAATAAATATTTCAATCAGCGGAATAAATGAAACATCTAGTGTCGTGAATAATCAGATTAATATCGAATTTAAATCATTGTACTCCGCACGGGTGTTCAACACATGCTGTCTGGTTTTACCCAAAATTATTGAAAATTTGCCGACAACATTCTTTTCAATAAACTATTCTGTATGTACATATGATTTACCGTTAGCCGACCCTTCTTACAATAACAGCAATAAAATCAACGTTTTGCTGGGAGCTGGCATATTTTGGTCTTTGTTGTTAAAAAACGGACGAATTCCCGATACTAATATAAACCCTCATTTCGATGAAACGGCATAAGGTTAGGTAATTGGGGGCAATATAAACTTAAATCATAAACAAACCCGTAATACATGTCAGTTAAGTAAACTTGAGAAACAGATGACAAAATTTTGGGAAATTGAGGGAATACCTGAATATACGCGTAGCCGGTATTCCCAAGAAGAGATCGACTACATAAACCATTTTAAAACTAGTTATAAAAGAAACAACGACGGGCGATTCCTAGTACGACTTAAATTTAAAAATTATCCGCCAAATTTAAGTACATCCAAAAACATAGTCGTAAGACGTTTAAATAACATAGAAAATAAACTTAGACGCGATACCATATTAAAATCAGATTATCATACCTTCATGCAAGAATGCGAAACGTTAAATCATATGCAATTCTTAAGTAATGATAGCGAAGCAGAATCTCATTGTTATTTACCGCATCAAGCCGTAATTTAAAAAAAATAGTAGTACAACAAAGGTTCGCGTGGTGTTTGATGCGTCCGCTGCTACATCAAACTGGATTAGTTTAAATGATACATTAATGGTAGGTCCTAAATTGCAAGACAATTTATTTCAAATATTTTTATGATTTAGATTGTATCGATATGTGTGAACTGCCGATATCAATAAAATGTATCGTCAGATTTTAGTTGCAAAGGAAGACAGAAAATATCAACAAATCGTTTGGAGAGGTAGTGAAACGGATGCAAAAAAATCATATAAACTATGCACGGTCACATACGGTACCGCTTGCGCGCCATACGTTGCCGTTCAGTGTTTACAACAATTAGTTTTTAACGAAAAGAATAATTTCACGAACGCATACGAAAACTTGCTACGAGATTTTTATATGGAGGATGTTCTCACGGGTTCAAATTCATTTCAAGATGCGTAAAATTTACGTAATGAATTGCAATCATTATTATTAAGCGGTGGTTTTGAATTAAGAAAGTAGTCATCTAACGAGCCAGTGATTTTACCGCAAATTAATGAAACCGGTGCGATAAGCCACATGGTTAATTTCGAAAAAGAAAACGGTACATAATTATTAGCTTTATGGTGAAGTAATGTACATGTTAAATTAAAATACGTTGTTAATTTGGAATTACGAGATAAACAGAATTTAAAATATACAAAACGTTCGATATTGTCTTAAATATCTCAGGTATTCGATCCATTAGGCTTAATAAGTCCAATAATTATAAATGCTAAATTAATGTTACGACATTTGTAGCAATTAAAACATGGCTGGGATGAACCGCTACCCAGTAAACTAAATGCGACATGGATAGATATCCTTAGTGAACTTAACAAGATTAATTAAATAGAAATATCGCGTAAAGCTAGTGAGTGTTATCCGTCGAATAACATACAATTACACGGGTTTTCAAATGCATCAGATAAAGCGTATGGAGAGTGCGTTTATGTATGGCTTTGTGAAAAATTGCGCGTTGCACCACTAAAAGTGTTAACAATTCCGCGATTAGAACTATGGGGTGCCCTGTTACTTTCCAAGTTAATAAAAACAGTTATGGAATCAATAAATATAAATGCAGATAATATATTTTATTAGATCGATTCCATAATTGTGCTTGATTGGTTACGGACAATACCTACGAATTTGAAAACCTTTGTAGCCAATCAAGTCAACGAAATACAATCATTCAAACATTGATCATTGGCAACGCGCAAGTACCGCGAAAAACCCAGCTGACATGATTACACGAGGTATGCTGGGTAAAAATTTAATTAATAATTATTATGGTTTCACGGGCCAGCATTTTTACTAGATAGCGCAAGTAACTGGTCAGAAACAAAATATGAAATTATTGAGTAAGACATGTCAGAAAACCGTATCACATGTCACATAATTACATGCTCCGAATCGAATTGGATGTTAAAATGTTCAAGTTTTCTAAAACCACAACGTATCACTGCATATATTTTACGTTTTATTAATAATAGCATCGAGAATAATGAGCGTTTAGTAAGTGGATTTAGCATTTCAGAAATTGAAATTGCGATTAATATTATAATTAAATTAGTATAAAAATCTGAATTCTCGCAAGAAGTTGATCAATTCACAGCAAATTAAACAATTGATAATTGTATTTAATTTAAGACATTAAATCCGTTTATGGATCAATCAAGATTAATTAGAGTTGGAGGGCGCCTGCGACATGCAAATATATTTAGAGATTAAAAACACACAATTGTTATGCCTAACAATCAGATCACCGAATTACTCATTAGATATATGCATGAAAAACATTATTATTCGGAACACTTAGCTACGCTGGCTGCCATTCGGCAACAATATTGGCCTGTAGCAGAGCGTAGTCAAGTGAGAAAAGTCCTAGCTGAATGTATAACTTGCTTTCGAGTAAATTTAAAAAGCCTTAATCCAGTCATGGGCGATTTGCCTTTATCACGGCTAGATTATTCACGACCGTTTGCTAACTGCGGTGTCGACTATGCTGGACCAATAAATCTTACAGTAAACGTTACTTAAATCATATTTTGCGTATTCATTTTTTTTCACTACAAAGGTTATGCATTTAGAGCTTGTTAATAATGTAAGTGCAGAAGGATTTCTAAGTGCTATTAAAAGATTTATATCAAGACTGGGCTTATGCAAAAACATATATTCGGATAATGCAACTCATTTTGTTGGGGCACGAAACGAATTAGATCACCTCGCGGCATTATTTCAATCTCAGCAATTTAAGAATCCTGTAAAACGAAATTTAGAATTAAATGATAAAATTATTTGGCACTTTATATCTGCGCGATCCTCACATTTTACAGGGTTGTGAGAGGCAGAAGTAAAAAGGTTAAATTTCATTTAAAAAGAATAGTTGGTAATGCTTTGCTCACATTTGTAGAAATGTATACACTTCTAACTTGTATTGAGGCCTGTCTAAATTCACGATCAATATGTCCATTATCCAATGGTCCAAATGACCTAGCAGCCTTGACTCCAGGTCATTTTCTTCTAGGTGCGCCACTTACCACGTCTCCGGAGCCATCTTTAATCAAGATCAAGCAAAATCAACTGTCCCGTTCGCAGAACCTGGAACAAATCCGATAGCACTTTTGGCAGAGATGGGTGAAGAAATAACTAGACTATCTCCAAAGTAAATCCAGAGAGCAATCAACACCAATGAATTTGCAGACCGAAATGTTAGTTATGTTAAAAGACATGAATTTACCTCCACTTGTTTGGAAGTACGGTCGAATCGTGCAAGTGCATCCGAGAACAAATGGTGTCATACGTGTGATTAGTGTACGAACAGAGCACGGAATCACAAAACGTGCAACGCAAACCGTTTGTGTAGTGCCGATCGAGGAAGAATCCAATTAGACTATTATTTTTTTATAGTTAATACGATTTATTTATGTATTTAGATTAATGTAGACATTAGAAATTGTATTATATAAATATTTGTTCATAAAATTAGGTTTAGTGATCAAATGTTTAGTTATATTAATATTTTTTAGAAATACCTTTTATTAGTTGAACCACAGCTTCAACGGGGGTCGGGATTTTAAAGCCGCTTAAATCAAATTTTAATTTTGGTTCATTTTTTGACTAACAGAAGGTTGCTTTTCTCCCACTCCTTTACATAGACAATTCACCGCGATGAAGAGTGTTACATTTTTATTATTAACGACTTACTTACCGATCGTCGCAAGTAATATTACTTTAATTTGTATTAAGAAGCATTTATTTCNAAGTAATATTACTTTAATTTGTATTAAGAAGCATTTATTTCAAACATACTGAACATCGATTTATTTTTAAATGTAAATTGTGTATATAGGTTATAGATATAAGATTGTAAACAAATAGTAAACATTCGAGTTAGTGTCATTTTCCGTGTACAACACGGTGGTCCTTCAGTAAAATGTTCCTGGCTATCGATAGCAAAATTACAACACATATAAACTTACTTTAATAATGACTTATTTGCCAACGTAATACAAACGTTGTTAATTTAAATTCCAGTCCCGTAAAGAACTGTTTTTGTATCAACATTAACTGTTTGAAGTCAAACAATGAAACATAAAAACATGTTGTTTTTTATTGATGAAATAACGTTCTCTATATAAAATTAAATTCAATCGAAGCTTAATAGTGGAATCTTATTAATTTCTAACATTATGCTACAAAGTTTTGTATAGTAAACGCATGTTTTAAAATAAAAGACTGCACATTAATGAATCAAATAATAAAATAAATTAGAAAGAGTTGCTTTCTTTGTTTAAATTTGATAGTTAAAAAAAAACTGAATTCTTTGCTAAAAAAATATAATTCCACTGATTTATTATAAACAATCAAGCATTATTATCGTTAGCGAAGTACG
>NEEE01001146.1:6585-19049 GCA_002278615.1 Pogonus chalceus
TTTTTTTTTTGTTATATGGTAAAATTTTCATTACGCCGTAAATTTTTTAAGAACAAATATCTAAATACAAAATATGTGCATCCAATGAACCACTTTTTAATTTTATATGACAATCCTGTCACGAGATACAAGTAAATTAAAATTACTTCTTTAAGCAGTTTACAGAATTGCCAACCAAAATATAACAAATAACTTCTTAACTCTTTGTGATCTTTTAATTGTTATTTTAATGCAAAGAAGATTAAAATAATAAAAATTTGCTTCAATTCTATATGAAGTTTGAATTAATTTTTTTACGAATAGAGAAAGTTTTTCTTGTATTCTAACAAATATAAAATTTCAGAGAAATAATCTTTGTTCATGAAAAAATTGAAGAATAACTGATGTAACCTTAGTTTTTTGCGGATTTGATCAATTTTTTCAATTTTTAATATTACACTTCAATAAAACAGAATTTCATATACAAAATATCTAATTAAATGCGAAATATATTTAAATATTTTTAAACGTAACGAAAAATTAAGGTTATGATTTGTCAAATTAACAATGTTACCAATTATGTAAAATACATATAATTCAAAAACGATTTTCTAGAATTTAGTTATATTTTATTAAATATAAAAAACGTTCATCCTAAATTATCAAAAAATGTATTTTTTGTTAATATAATTAATTTTTATTTAAATTATTCTACTAAACTGACAATGTATAGTCGACGCCACAAAACAATGTAATTGCAAAATCATTGTATGTACATACGTTTACATAGTACTGTTTCACGATCTGAAGCGTTTTATGTGTTGTTATATACATATATACGAACGCTTTGTAAAAAGTATGACTTTAAATATCGGTTCAGGTCCTTATTCTATAAATTTAGGTTATATTTTTAATTTTATTTATTATATATCAAACAAAGATGATTAAAAAAAAGTAATATACCGAAAATATAGTTCAATAATTGAATAAAAAAAGTCAAAAACTAAAATCGCAAATCTAGCTAGGCAAGATAATATACAATATAAGTAAATGTATATTTATATTCTTGTTACTAGCAAATGTTTTTATTATTAAATTAATATTAAAGTGCGCTATGCATAGTAATAAAAAACCTGCTATTATATGTATTATGTCAAAATAATTAACAAAACAATCAAACAAACAATGTTACCAATAGCAGAACAAATAATTTATTCATTAAACATAAAAATATTTACAAAATATTAAAAAAATACGTTTAAAATACGCCTTCTGGAATGTAAAAATGAAAAACAGGAAATGGTATATTCTTAGCAACATTTTTCAATAATTTTGACATTTTTGTTTCCGCTATATTTTCAAAATTTTCTCTTAAATGATTAGTTACTACAGTCACCGCCTAAAAATATATAAATCAGAAATAGTTACATGATATTTAAAAAAAAAAAAATATTTTAAAATACAAACTTTTTCATTTATTATTTGAGTGTAATGATTTGCAGGCACAAAATTCCAGTTATGACCGAAAACATCTGTTCTCAAGTTTACACTCCTGATAAGACTAATTGTAGTATCATTTGCATAAAAATGTTTCATCTAAAATATTTTATAATACATAATAATATTTATTTGATGATTATAACCTCCATCAAAATATTTAAAAGACATGAAATATTATAAAATTGGCAACATTGTTTTAATTTATAAGTTGTCTGCCTTGATCATAGTTGGGATTACAATAGAAATGTCAATTATGAGCAATGCAGGCAACTTATAAGTAAAAACAATGTTGCCAATTTTATAAAATTTAATTATTAACATTGTGAATTAATTATATATTACTGGTTATTATGCTTTTTAAATATTCTTGAGGAGTTAATAATATGTTTTTCTATTTTATTTTATTTTCAATAGAAATAAAAAATTTCATTATTTATAGTTTTTTACAATATTTAAGGGAACATTTCTCGAAATGACATTTTACGAATTAGGCGGAAGCAGAACTCAAAAACTACTGAACCGATTTTGATCTGATTTTTGGAGCTTGTGCTATGAACATTTAAAAAAAAATGCGGTCACTTGAAAGTGGTAAAAAATCGGCACATTTTTTCAGGTGGCTGCCATTTTGACCTCAAAGTAGCACAAGCTCCAGAGAATTTTATGTAGATTTTAGTGATGACTAGTGCACCCACTTAGGGGGCGCTACATATTTGACAGGGACTTGAAAAAATTCAGAAAGATACTCGAAACATCATTAAATAAAATGCTGAAAATTATAAGTTTATACTTTTATTCATATTCCTGAAAAAAATTCCCAGAAAACCCGTTTTTTTAGGCTCAAAATAAGTAAATGCCTCAGTAAAAAAATTATAAAAATATCACTAGATGACTATTTTTTTATTTTTAAACGATTGTCAACTCTGTTTCATTTACTATCAGTCTTGAAGTTAACAATAGAGTATTGTAACCTCAAATTTTTATAAAAAAAGTTTAGTTTATCAGTAACTAATAAGATAATAATTCTATAAATACCTCTAAACTAAAACTAATATCTTTAACTGGTACTAGAACAGTACCAGAAAATTGTTTTTCCGTTAAATTAGCTTTATAATCAAAGAATATCTGTACATCTCTCATTCTAAAATTTGATGTAAATTGTGCAGTTTGTTCGTTTTCATTTATAAGACCATTAAAAACTGGTTCCTTTTCTATGTCAAATACTGATACAGTATGAACAAAACCATTTTTATAATCTACTGTACCAGTAACATTATATCCAAAATTAGTTGTTGATCTACAAATTTAAATAAATTCAATAATATTTATAAACAGTATGTAATTAATTTGCTTAATTTACGAAATATTTTGTCTTAAATCAGTGAATTCAAAATTACATAGACCATAATTTTCAATTTCATAAACAAATTCTTGAACAACTGATAATATATACTCTTTGCCATCGCTTATTTCCACTAAAGGATCTCCTCCTCCATATTTGAACCAATTTGAAACTATTTAAAATAAATATAATAAATATTAAATTAATGTAAAATATTGTATTTTTACCTAAAATAATACACAAAATAAGTTTAAATAACATTTTGATTTATTAAAATTATATAATAACACTGATATTATTTTATAAAATTTAAGATAATATATTTGAAATTTTAATTATAATTACTTCAAATAAAATAAGATAACTTAAGTATTTTATCTTTAAATTATAATAAAAAATAATTNTTATTCAAAAAAGATTTTATTAAATATAAAAAATGTTTATCCTGAATAACCAAAAAATATATAGTTTGTTAATATAATTAATTTTTATTAAAATTATTCTACCAAACTAACAAAGTATAGTCGATGCCACGAAACAATGTAATTGCATAATAATTGTACGTTTATATGTTACCGACCGTCCCGCGATCTGAAACGTTTTATGTGACGTACTTCACATAACTAAGCGTTAAAAAAAATGATAAAGATAATAACGTATGTCGAAGTTAAATATCTGCTTATCATTATATAATTACATTGTTTCGTGACGTCGACTGTACAACCAACCATTAAAAAAAAGTATTTTTATTTTATTTTACCACCACTATATTAAATAAATTGTTTTGGTTCTATTCAAATAAAACTATTTAATTTTTAATTCATTTATTATCAAATATACAATGTTACCAACGTAATAAAGTAGAATAATGAACTAAAATAGTTTTATTTCAGGAAATTTGTATTTATTTTATTAAACATTTTAGTCATTTGCTTTATTGCGAAACGATTAAAAATATAATAACGTATGTCGAAGTTAAATATCTGCGTATTATTATACAATTGTATTGTTTCGTGGCGTCGACTTTACAATCACTCAAAACAATATAGAAATAGTTATTTACATACTAAGTGCAGGAACCAAGATCACGCAAGAAGTATGTACAATATTTTTTGTACNATTTTATTTTATTTTACTAACACTAAACTAAATTTCATTTATTATCAAACATACAATGTTACAAACGTAATAAAGTAAAACTATCAACTAAAAAGTTTTATTTCAGGAAATTTATATTCACTTACAATTTTATTAAACATTTTAACCATTTGCTTTTCTGCGAAACGATTAAAATTATTAACGAAGTAGTTTTTAACATCGTTTAAGACAATAGACTAAAAAAATAAAAATCATTTTTAAATACTTAATTAATAGAATAATTAATGAATAAAATACATACGCGCTTATTTATAACTTCTGTATAATGATTAGACGGAACAAAAGACCAAATTTTATTTATTTTTAAATTTTGTTTATCATTGTTAAAAATAAATTCAGTTTTAGTTTCATCTGTTTCATAAAAATGCTTTATCTGTAAAATAAAATAAAAATAATAAAAATTGAATTCAAAATGGCGGCATTCGTTGCATTTACAGATACACTATAGACAACTTCTTCAACAGGTATTATAATTGTTCCTGAAAAATTCCCTGCAGATAAATCAGCTTTGTAATCAAAAAATAATTCTAAAGAATTCATTATTATATTTGATGATATATTTGCACTTTTTTCTTCGTCATTTATTGTTTCTTTTAAAATAACTCCTGGCATTATACCTTTTGCATCAACGTAAAATTGTTGAGCAGTGTGAATGAAGCCATTTTTATAATAAATTGTACCAACTACATCATACCCAAATATATTTGTTACGCTAAAATATAATATTATATATAATTAAATGGGTGACAGCCTGCTTTTAATTCTAGAGCTAACTTCAAGCGTATTATTATTTCGATATTATTCTAAATACTTGTATATAGTTATTTTATTTTCTAACGAGTGGCAACAATGCTAGAGAATAAATAATCTAATTAAAAATACTAACTCAATATCAAATTTATAATCAGTAAATTCAAAATTACATAAACCATATTCTTCGATTCCTGTAATAAAATCTTGTGCAATTCCCATAAAATATTCTTCGGGATTTTCCAATACCTTAGATTTTCTTGTATTTACATTATCAAGTGAACTATATATTTCTTTCGAAGATATAACAATTGCTAATAATAAAAGTAATACATTAATATTTAAAATATTTAGTTTAAATTAAAACTCTTACCTAAAATTGTAAGAAATACTTGTTTAAACAACATTTTAATTGTAATTATTCAATTATCAATTAAGATAAAATTTATATCTAGAAATAATTAGTCAAGATAATATTTTTATCTGATATATTTATTCTGAATACGGCCCTGATGTTATACTAATTAGTTTTTTTAAATTAATGTGCACAAAATATGTTTATCTATTATATTGTGATAATGAATTTATTTACATTAAAAACAATTATCATAAATAATTCATTTAAAAAATATATATATATTAATAGAAGGGAGTTTTAGTTATTAACAGTTGGTAGTAAAATTCAACTACGTCAGAGCAGCGTTTGACATTTATTCAAATTATAACTGATTTGTTGTTTATGCTTAATTTTACTGTATTAAATATGGAAAAAACTGAAAACTATGTTAGTTTAAGTGATAATTAAAATAATTAATCAATACTTTTAATTGTTATATTTAATATTTTATAGGAAGAAAGGCTTCAAATGACATTAGAAGAAAAACGTTTAGAATCTTTTAAAAATTGGCCGTACAGTGATACAGATAAATGCAATGTAGCAAAAGTAGGCGTTGAATACATTTTATAAATATAAATATTAAATGGTTTATTTTTAGATGGCTGAGGCCGGGTTCTTTTGGACCGGAACAAAAGATGAACCCGACTCTGCACAGTGTTTTGTTTGTAATAAACAAATGGATGGCTGGGAGTCCACGGATGACCCCTGGGAAGAACATAAAAGCCATTCGGTAAATTGTCCGTTCGTTAAAATAGGTAAACCAGAAGAATTTTTAACATTGGTTCAATTTAACGAATTATGGAAAACTGTGGTTAAGAATTTACTTCATATTAAATATGACGCTACTGAAAAGAAAATAATGGAATGCTATAATAAAATAAGAGCAGATGTACTACATTTTCAAAAAAATGGATGTTTCTAAATTCGACTTAATTGTGAGGTTATGTGTTAGTTATAATCTTATATATTATGGATATAATTATGTGTATTTTTCTAATGTTTCGAAAATTAATGTATTAACAATTTTGTATTGAATAAATATTTTATATTAATTATAAATATTGTTTTATTAAAACTTTTTTCTTTGATATAATTATTTGTTGATATAAATAAGTGTTTTATTTTTACGGTATTTTAAAATAAAAAAAAAACTATTGTTGCTTTATTTAAATATAATTTTGTTTACAATAGTTACAAATTGTGCGAAAAAAAATTTACTGTTGTTACTAATTAGTAATCTATTGTAATGCGTAACATGCGTGAAATATTTTCAAAAATAAATACTGCAATAACTTCTATCAATTTAAAATTCAATCCAATATTTTTAGGTGTACTAAGTTAAAAAACTTTTTCAAAAAAGTTAAATATGAAATAATACATCTTTAGAATTCAAACTTAAAATTTAGGTTCGTTTATAAATAGTTTTAATAAAATTGATTAAATTTTTTATGTGTTTGTAATATAGTTTTTATTATTTTTATGTTATTTTACAAATACATAATTAAATAAATAAACTTAGTTTTTGATTTGTATCTTCCGTGTAAATTGTGGAATAGTTGTAAATATAAATAATAAATCAACTTTTTTTTTCGAACACATATTATATCAGTTTTTTTTTATGAGTAAAAAAATTCAGCAGAAACGGTAAAATTTTTTTTTAGTTATCTCTTATACCAACTTAATAATCATAGTTTTGAGAAAAAAGCGTCTAAACGCCAAGCGTAAGGATATAAGATTTATAAACATCAGAAGTACTTTAAATTTTGTTTGAAAATTTTGAAAACATATTAAACAAACATTTCATGAAAGAAAAATATATATTTTTTTCATGGTTCTAATGTACTTATTCCCATGAATAATACATAATAAAAAACAAATTTATTTTTTCTCAAGATATCATTTTATTTATTTTTAATTTCTACAATATTATCTGGTTAACTTTAAAGTGTTTAAAGTGAAATAACTAACTGTATATATTGAACGTGAAATTATGCACAAAATATAATTAATTTTAACCTAAAACTTATTAAATACTACTTTATTTTTGTTCCCGTAATGTTTGTAACATTGTAATATAAGTAAAAGCCATTTTAAAAACCTAAAAATATAAAATTAATATAAACATTTGTTGAATTATAAAAATATTCGTATTATTTTTACCTGCACAAGACAAATATTATTCAGAGGAAAAACTCCTAAAGCTGTCAAAAATAAAGGATTGCTTTGCGCAAATGTTTGTAAAATACAAAGTGATTTACGGAATTTCGTATTACCAACATACCAGTTATTATCGTATATTGAATTTATTAATCGATCACTCTAAAATAAATTCGAAATTATCATTTAAGTTAACATTTAATAAGCAGATAATATACTTCAATTTCAACAAAACTTCCAGGTATACAAAATAAACATATTTCAAAAACTGCTGATAATAATAAAGCTATATATCGTGCAAGTATTGCTAAATCAGTTTCCTAAAAACAAATAAATATAAAATAATACTATTTAATTTGTAATTTATATAAAATTACATCTAATGTAACATATCCAGTGAGACACAAGAATAAAACAGAAATTGCCAACTGACAAAATATTGGTAATGAAAAAAAGTCCTGAATTTTAATATAAAACCTAAAAATGAAATTTCAATTGTTTAAAAATATATGAAACATGAATTGTTTTTATAATTACTTGTATAAATTTTTATGATGGATAATACATATTTTTAATCGTTCATAAATAATATTTTGATATTCTTCTGAATCTGTATTTTCCATAATTTCAATATTTGTTACTATATGTATATTTTCCAGTAAAATTTGTAAAATTCTCAGTTGAATACATAGATGTGAAGTACAATAAATAAATAATAAATCAATAAGAACCATGTAATAAATACCAGAGAAAATATAAATATTTAAAACAATTACTAATATAAAATATATTTTATTTGTGTTCGGATCAAATGGATACCAAATATTTACTGGAAGAATTCTCTCCTGTGGTTCAAAATCAGCGATTGGAAAAACACAAGATAATATTCCAGCCGAGAAACAAACACACAAATAAAATGAAAAAAAGTATTCCAGAAATTTAACAGCTTTGAAAATATATTTTTCAAAATTTTTATCACCAATACAATCGATAGGCCAAAAATGTTTGTTGATAAATTCGCGTAATTCTAAGGCTTCTTTGTATTTAATCGAAGCAGTTAAGTTCCTAACAAACATCTNTAATTTAATATAAAATCAAAGTTTGGCAAGATTATTAAGTAATAAAAGTCCAGTAAAATGAGCATTTAACTATGCATTTTGGGTAGGCTGCAATTTAATTTTTTACTCTATAAAGGACTTTCTCAAAAGCTTAAGATTTAGTTTTCGGGGTCGGGGTTGATGCCTATTTGGCGCAATTTTAAAAATGAAGGGTGAAATCTTGCTTTTAGATTATCTTGGAAACTATAATAATGTTATCTACAAAAAAGCTACTTAGAAAATTTTTGTAACACTTATAAATTCCAAGATAATCTAAAAGCAAGATTTCACCCTTATTTTCAAAATTGCGCCAAATAGGCATCGACTTCGACCCCAAAAACTCAAACTTTATATGGTAAAAAAATAAAATTGCTGTCTACCCAAAATGCACGATTGACCTCTTTCTTGTGCATTTTACTGGACTATAAGAAATGAATTAGCTTTATCATCAGTCTTTATTTATCTCTTCATTTTAGGTCACATTAAACTTAGAT
The DNA here is from genome assembly GCA_002278615.1 of Pogonus chalceus. NCBI lineage: Eukaryota > Metazoa > Arthropoda > Insecta > Coleoptera > Carabidae > Pogonus > Pogonus chalceus. Next base: position 15,457 of record NEEE01001146.1, read on the forward strand.
ACATTATTTTTGGTAAAAAAATCGTTTTTAGACGCAAAGCGTATTTATACATAAAATAAAATCAAAATTATAAAGTCAAAGTTTTGCAAGATCATCAAGTAATTAGAAATACAGTAGTTTTATCATCTGTCTATGTTTATGTCTTCATTTCAGTTTAAATTATAAATAGACACATTATTTTTGGATAAAAAAATAAAAAAACGATTTGGAAAAACAAATTTTACTTATATATAAAATCAAATCAAAAAGTTTAGTTAGATCAACAAACAAAAGCTATCTTTGTGTCTCAGAATGCAAAAGGAAAGATGGAATATATAGTCGTCGCCACGAAACAATGTAATTATGTAATCATTGTTCGTTTACATGATATCTATGTGTTTCGAAAAAGCCGTTATTGCTATATACTACATGAACTCTTTGTAAAGTAGTAAATCAAAACTGAGTATACTGTATAAATAATTTTACGAATAAAGTTGCGACGTACTTCACATTATAAAAAAGTATGTCAACTAAGTGTTAAAAAGATGAAAAAGATAATAACGTATGTCATTATGTAATTACACTGATTCGTGGCGACGACTATATTATAACAAGTTACTAGAGATGAAATAAGAATGGACGATTTTATAATCAAAAATGTGTTAAGTAGGGTCGATTGGACCCTATTAAATCGCCTCAAATTTTACAATTACATGTGAGAAATATTTTCAAAAATAAATACTGTAGTATATTTATTCTATCGTTCTAAAATTCAATCAAATATTTTTAGATTTACTAATTGTAAGTCTAAAAACATTTTTTTTAAGTTAAATAAGAAATAAAACAACTTCAGCATTCAAACGTCAAATTTAGGTTCGTAAATAAATTGTTTAAATAATTAAAATGAAATTAATTTTTTATCTTCCGCGTAAATCGAGGGATACTTGTAATTAGAAATAATACATAATTTAAGGTATTAAACGATTATATAAACTTTTTTTTCAAGCACAAATTATAGCAGTTTTTTAAATGTGTAAATTTTTTTAGCAGAAACGGTAAATATTTTTTAGTTATCTCTTATACTAACTTAATAATCATAGTTTAGAGAAAAAAGCGTTTAAACGCCAAGCGTAAGGATGTAAGATTTATAGACTATAACATCAGAAGTACTTTGAATTTTATATAAAAATTTTGATAATATATTAAACAAACATTTTATGAAAGAAAAATATATTTTTTTGTCATGGTTTTAATATAATTATTCTTATAAATAATAAAAAACAAATTTATTATTTCTCAAGATATGATTTTATTTATTTTTAATTTCTACAATATTATCTGGTAAACTTTAAAGTGTTTAAAGTAAAATAACTAACTGTATATATTGAACGTGAAATTATGCATAAAACATAATTAATTTTAACCTAAAAACTATTAAATACTACTTTATTTTTATTCCCGCAATGTTTGTAACATTGTAATATAAGTAAAAGCCATTTTAAAAACCTAAAAATATAAAATTAATATAAACATGTGTTGAAATATAAAAATATTCGTATTATTTTTACCTGCACAAGACAAATATTATTCAGAGGAAAAACTCCTAAAGCTGTCAAAAATAAAGGATTGCTTTGCGCAAATGTTTGTAAAATACAAAGTGATTTACGGAATTTCGTATTACCAACATACCAGTTATTATCGTATATTGAATTTATTAATCGATCACTCTAAAATAAATTCGAAATTATCATTTAAGTTAACATTTAATAAGCAGATAATATACTTCAATTTCAACAAAACTTCCTGGTATACAAAATAAACATATTTCAAAAACTGCTGATAATAATAAAGCTATATATCGTGCAAGTATTGCTAAATCAGTTTCCTAAAAACAAATAAATATAAAATAATACTATTTAATTTGTAATTTATATAAAATTACATCTAATGTAACATATCCAGTGAGACACAAGAATAAAACAGAAATTGCCAACTGACAAAATATTGGTAATGAAAAAAAGTCCTGAATTTTAATATAAAACCTAAAAATGAAATTTCAATTGTTTNTGGATCAAATGGATACCAAACATTTAATGGAAGAATTCTCTCATGTGGTCCAAAATCAGCGATTGGAAAAACACAAGATAATATTCCAGCCGAGAAACAAACACACAAGAAAAATAAAAAAAAGTATTCAATAAATTGAACAGCTTTGAAAATATATTTTTCAAAATTTTTATCACCAATACAATCGATAGGCCAAAAATGTTTGTTGATAAATTCGCGCAATTCTAAGACTTCTTTGTATTTAATCGAAGCTGTTAAGTTCCTAACAAACATCTGAAAATTTATTTAAGTAAATAAGTTAAAAGATGGTGAAACTTAAATAGTCTTACATGTGCAACTACTAAAACTGGAATTATATTATTAAGACTTTTCATAGTAAATTTTTGAACAACAAAGTATTTTATAAAATGTCCAAATAATAAGTAAATGCAAAGATATTTACAAAAATACGATAATATCACTTGTATTTTATGATCTTTGTCAATATGATAATTTGTAAATATTTTTAATTTATTTAAATATTTTATATCTGTAATATAAATAAATATATTAATTGTTATATTAATTAATTAAAATATATAAAATACCTTTGATAAGATATTCTTCTTTTGGGTAATACATTTTACTGAAATTTTAAACTGACACAAAATATAAGTTACCTTTATATTTATAATAAATTATTTTATTAACGTGTATATATTTATATTTGATCGGAACAAATCATACTCTATAATAAAATTGAATTAATTTAATTTTCATTTTTTTTCTCTGTAATTTTTCGTTTTAAACTTGGTTATCTTTAATTTGAATATTTTTAAATTATAAGTTATGTATTTTTAAATTATTGTACACCTTGTAATTATATTTATTATTCAATTGCCTTTGTTCAATATCCTTCAAACGAACGTGTAGACATTTAATACGGTACCAGTCGCGCGTAGCTTTAAATATTTATTAGATATTTTATATTTGTTATACCTAGACACATTATCCTTAAATTAAGTATGATTTGTTGGGAAAAATTGTACTTAATTTTAATATAAAATCAAAGTTTGGCAAGATCATTAAGTAATAATAGTCCAGTAAAAAGAGCATTTAACCGTGCATTTTGGGTAGGCAGCAATTTTATTTTTTTTCCATATAAAGGACTTTCTCAAAAGCTTAAGATTGAGTTTTCGGGGTCGGGGTCGATGCCTATTTGGCGCATTTTGAAAATAAGGGTGAAATCTTGCTTTTAGATTAAAAATAATATTATCTACAAAAAGGCTTTTTACAAAATTTGTGTAACACTTATAGTTTCCAGGCTAATCTAACAGAAATATTTCACCCTTATTTTCAAAATTGCGTCAAATAGGCATCGCCTCCTACCGCGAAAACTGAAACTTAAGATTAGTAGTAACTCTTTAATCTAATAAAACAATAAAATTACTGCCTTCTCAAAATGTACGTTTCGAAGTCGTACTTACTAGACTTTTATCCATTGGTTGCTCCGCTTTTAGATACAAAAACGCAGCAAAATCTAATAAAAATTATATATATATATATAT
>NEEE01001148.1:10953-22882 GCA_002278615.1 Pogonus chalceus
TTAATAGTTTTATTTTTATATATTTAAAGAAAAAAAAAAAAATTCTAGAACACACGTGTCTTACGTTTACTTAATAAAATTTAAATTTAAGGTAAATTGTTTAATAATAGAGCAGAACAAAGAAAAGTAATTACTTACGTTCAATTTGTAATTAAAATTGATAAAATATCATACGTTAAAATCTGTATTTTTTTATTCTTAATATTCAGTTATGTATATAAAATATACCTACACGCTTCAAGATATTTTTACGGTCCAAAAATTAACCAGACCTTAATTATTTTGTTTGTTAATAATATATTTAATTATTTATAATTATATATTTTAAGATACATTATTTATTGCACCGATTAATATATGTAATATTTTGTTGAATTGTTGTTAAAATAAAATATAAAAATACGTAAAAATTTCGTTCATAAATCCAATTTATTTCAAGTGTAAGTTTTAATCAAACTGGTAGGTATATAACTTAACTGTCCCGTTATCTAGTTAACCGTCTTTATTTAATATGCAAGGTTCGATGTGATTTTGTCTTTTTCTATTTCATCGATATAAGTACACACACATTTACAACAATACTCAAACTAATAAAGAAACTATACTTGCACAATACTAACACAATTGTATGTTCTATATGTATATTAACAGAGTCTGTAGTTACATGTAAAAATACACATACATGAAAAAGATATATAGATAGCTGGAGCGAAGCAGTCTGTTAACCGCATTTGATTTACGAATTTTGAGATCTCTTGAAATACCGGCCACCAAAGATGATGCTTTGGATTTGAGATTTAGGATTTTATATTTTGTTTTATTAGTTTTATTTAACATTAAAATCTTTCTCAATTTAATAAATAAGATGCTAAGGCCAAGTTTAATTTACAATAAAATATTTTTTATAAAGAATAATGGCATTAAGAATAAATAATCTAGCGGAATGTAGCTTCAAATTATTCTTATCTTTAATAATCAAGTTTAAGAACATTAAATTTAACCGCAAAACTATAAATATTTTTTTTTTGTTCTATGAACCAAAGAAAACTTATTGAATTTTTCAAGATAGACTTTAAAACTATTTAATAATCTAATAAATAATAAAAATGCTAAATTGATTGAATGAAGAATATTGAATTAGGTAGCTTCATGTATTTTGCTATAAGTATTATAACTATTTTTTGTATACAAGTCAAATTTAAATAGATTTTAATGAAACCATTTTTAAAGTAAAAATTTTTGAAATATAAATATTATTTAAAAAAATCGGTGATAAAAGCTTCAAATATAATCACAGAATTTAAATTTGAAATAAACATTTTTAGAATAAAATGTGTTTCTAAAAGTCAGTAATAGAAACTCTAAATATGGTCAAAGAAATTAGTTTTCTGAACAAAGTAAAATTTAAATGATTTTAATTTGAAATAAACATTTTTAGAATAAAATATGTTGAGGGGAGAGAACTGCAATTGTAATTTCTTTTAACAGCGACAAATACTTTCAAAGAACTAGGAAAACTTTTTCTTTTAAAATATTCGAAATAAAATTAGTTTAAATATTGAAAAGAATTCAATAATTGCAATATTTTAAGTTGATTACCATTTGTACTAAAACATATAAATTTAAAAAACAATGTGTTAAAATTATAGAGAATTGCAAAACAATATTCTAAGAAACTCATATTATAATAGATATTCGCGCATTGTTCCTTTCTAGTAACTATATTAAAAATGAAAATGATAATAAACTAGTATCTATTATTTATAAATCAATTTGAATATAATTATTCAGGTGTTTATTAAAGCATTCACGTACAGTGATACAAAATGCAGAGAAAGTTGAATGGTTCTGAGTTTGTCGAAGCGTAGGAGAATCACTCGGCATATATAGCAAACAGTGACGTGCAAAATCTAGAACAAATGCATTTTTCATAAATTTATTTATATTTATTCATTTCTTTCCTTTATGTATAACGATTATTTTTCAAATATAAATACCAATTATTCTAGTTAAATCAATAGTACATAAATAGTTTACTTTAAAGCCAGGTTTTGAAATGTACGAGAAAATAAAAGGAATAGTAAAAACGTAAAACGTATTCCTGAATAAAATAAAATAAGATTTAATACTATAATATAATATTGTAATTCAAAAATAAAATAATTTCATATATTTTTTAGACGTATTATTATTTTCCTTATAATTTTTGCCTCAAAAAGAGAATACTGAAATAATATTTAATCTTAATTATCGGAAAATATACAGAAAACTTAATAAGTTATATATGCAAACATATGTTTAAAAAAAAAATTCACTTCTCATTTTCATTGTATTGAATTTAGAAATAGTATCTTTTATATGCGGCCCAAATAGAAGCATTTTTGATTACATAATTTTTCATCTAACAAGAAAGCATTTAAAGTTGCCTATTAAGTATGCATGCCTAAAGCATGAATTATGGTTAAAGGAAAGAATGATTGTTGATAATAAACAAAACAATATTTATTTTTAATTTAGCTAGTTAATCAATAAATTGTCAAATGTATATTGTCATGATAGATCATTAATAAATTTTCACGCAAATTTTTATAAATTACTTGCGCATGTCTCAGACAGTGAGTTTGTTCTTGCGCAATGTGTATCGTCGAAATGTAAATTAGCAGAATATGACAGTACTTGCCAAAACGATTAAATTACCAATTTTTATTTTCTTATCTGACGTTTTATTTCTCAGGCCAGGAACAAATTAAAATTTAAGGTAATACTTTAAATTTTATTCTGCTTTTCACATTAGTATTTTAAGGTTATATTTATGTAGGCATGTACTGCTGATGAAGATATACAAATAATCATGAATACGGACAGAATAGTACTGAGTTTTCATGAATGCTTGCTACGAGAATCAGATGTAGAAATATTAAAAGGGCCAAGATGGTTTAACGATTCATTAATATCATTTTATTTCGAATTTCTTGGAACTGTACGATTTAGAAACAATACGTCGATATTATTCGTTTCTCCCGAAGTAACGCAATGTATTAAAGTGATATCTCCATCTGAAATATCAGTATTTTTAGACCCGTTATACGCTGCAAAAAAAGATTTTATATTCTTTGCCTTAAACGATAACGAACGGACAGATTGTTCCGGTGGGTCTCACTGGAGTTTATTAGTATTTTCAAAGCCAGAAAAAGCGTTTTTCCATTTCGATTCACATCAGGGTTCAAATTTTGCACAAGCTAGAGATATGAGTAATAAATTATTACGTTATTTCGATATAGCAACACCACGGGTTGTTATAGAACCAGAGACATTACAACAATCAAATGGTTACGATTGCGGGGTTCATGTGCTTTGTAATACTGAAGCAATTGCCGTCCATGCTAATCATTATTATAGAGTTGCTGGTTGTGGCACGGTTGATCGTTTAAAAGTGATGCATAAGCGAAGCGAATTATTAGAATTGATAAATTCATTAAAAAAGAAATAATATTTATTCTAAATAACTTCCGTTTATTGGTATACGTACTTAATGTTGCACTGGAATCATCATAATACTTACATTATTGAAGTAGCTCAAAATATTTATTTAAAAAAAAAAGTGATATTTCAGTGCAATAATACTTGTAGCTGTGTTTAAAGTCCACTGCCTTCTATAAACTTCTTCGAAATTACTGTTATAAGAAAGAAATGCTTAAAATATATTTGTAAATTTTATTTTGTAAAGTCCATACAAAATATATAAATATATTTTATTGTTATTGATATAGCAAAATATGAGCACAATGACGAAAATAAATTTGGGGTATTTGTTATATAATATATATGTTTCAAAGTTATACTAAATAATATTTATAAATATGTTTCAATTTTATAGAATACTGTTGGTCCTTTCATTGTAACAATTAGTATAACGTACATATAAAATATGAACACAAATATATATAAAGAATTAAATTAGTGGCGTATAAAGACTATAATTCAACGGCGAATTAAAATTGTTTAAAAAAAGATGTTAATACTCTAACTTTAATGTATTTTATCAGTAATTTTGTAAAATACTGTTTAAAAAAAATAATGAATTAATGTGCAAAGCTCTCTTAATAAATACATTAATAGAAATATGCTGTTTTATTTTTCAACATTTATTGTTTATATATAATATAAAAATATACTAGCTTCATGTTAAATAGTTAAATGCTTTTTTTTTCTTCAAATGAGTATATTCATAATTAAATATATTAAAATATTCTCAGCCTTTTCAATTCATTTAAATCATTTTTTGGCTACATAATTAAAAAATTTCTTGCGGTAACTCTTAAATATAATTCTTATTTGTAACATAACGTTTATTTAAAATAAATTTTATACGGATATTTGGATAATGGAAGGCGTTATTAATGAAAATTGTAACGTCATGAAACGAGTATCACAAATTATTCCGTAAAAAGCTATTTGTTCAATGTTTTATACCAAAAACTGAAAGATTTATATACTACGCATCAATGGCAGGTGGTATCCATCCACCAAATGCTTTTTCTAATTCTCTAGCAACTGCTAAACATAACCTATCTTGGTTAACATTACCTATAACCTGTATACCAATTGGTAAACCTTCTTTACTCATACCAAGAGGAATATGAGTTGCGGGGAAACCTAGTAAATTAATAACACCAGTGTAGGAAAAGTTAAACGGTTTGAAAAATGGTTCGTTGTGATATGGTGCTGGGGTAGGATGAGTAGGATATATAAGAACGCCATCAGTTCCTAATAAATCACTTAATTCTAAACGTAATGCATCTCGTTCCCGGATAAGTTTATCATGTTCGGGACTTCCAGGTTGTATTCCTCCCTTTTCAACTAAACAAGTTAATATTCCAATTAAAGTATGAGAAGACATTCTAAACATCCATTTCAACAATTCTAAATAAACATTAAAATTCCCTTCAAAATTAACAAGTTGTTGTCCAAACGATGGTCCATCTTTAACTTTCATACAAGCTAACCACATATTTACAGATTTTTTAAATTTTTTATTTTCCAATTTCACTGGCTTTATTTTATGAGCTTGTTCAAGATGTGAAACAACTTTTCTCATACTTTCTTTAATATCTGGATGAACAGGACTAACTAACAATGAGCCTGTATCATTTTCTTGATAATAAAATTTAATTCTTGTAATATCGACTTTTTCATCTAAGTTTAAAAGTTTGGCATTGTCTCCTGCAAGTACTTTTAAAATTGGTAATAAATCTTCCGCTCTTCGGCACATTGGACCAACTCCGTTGAACATATTTTGTTCGGGATTTTGTGGAGAAGGGTGTTGGCCGATGTTTGAAACTATATGTTTTGATGGTTTATGCCCGAAAATCCCATTAAAAAATGCAGGAATACGAATAGATCCTCCGATATCTGAACCAATTCCAAATGCAGAAATTGCTGCGGCTTGGCCGCAACCTTCTCCTCCGGAGGAACCACCGACTATGTGGTTTGTGTTGTATGGATTATATGTACGACCATGGACGGTATTATTACTTTCCCACCTAGATAATGATTTCATTTATTATTAAAAACTTATTTTTAATCATTTTTAAGTCATAAGTTATTTAAATGTGTTTAAAACAATTAAAAATATAAAAAAGCAATTAAGTTATATGCATTAATTGCATATTTACCACGTAAAAAATATTTTTCAAACAATTATTTAATATTAATTTGAATGACTAAAAATTTAATTGTTATATTATTTTTATTTTACGCAAAATAAAAGTGTTTAAATTCGATTTTAAAACAAACTTAATGTGTATATTATAACTGCTGACAGATACATAACATTCCCGCAAAAATAATTTTAATATTATTACTTTACGTATCTATGTATGTACATATATAAGATTTGAAAATGAAAATATATAGTTTAGTTTATAAACAGAAATTGCGTGTGGCCTTTAGTGTATCATTTAAATTTTATGTAGNTCTATTAATAAATGTTTTTTATGTGTTTTAAGTAATAAATTATAATTCTCACCACATGCAAAGTTCTGAAACATTTGTAAGGCCTATTGGAATTGCACCAGCTTTGCGCATATTACCAATAGATTCAGCATCATCTTTAGCAATAATAAACCTTCTTTTATAAAGGCCAGCTGTATGAATCATATCTAAAAGAATCCACAATTATAAATATAAACAATTTTATAACAGATTGTTATCATTAAAGGTCGCAAAATAAATTTAATATAAGAATCACAAAGTTTTACCTTTAACTGCTAAACAATCTTTAGTTGTAAATGGTACCCCAAGGAACGGTTTGTCTTTAGCAAGTTGATCCGGGGAGAATTCCCCGGATTTTATCAATTCATCACATTCCTCAGCCTCTTTTCTCGCTGATTCAAACCGTTTATCTACTACACAATTTAAAATTGGATTGACTTCGGCGATTCGGTCTATAAATGAATTTACTACTTCTAGAGATGATATCTGCAATCATATTTTTTTGATAGAAGAAACCTTGTATTTATAATATTATTTGTTTAATATTTCTTTGAATTATAGTAATACAGTTCTCATGTAAAAGAAGTCAAATTTCATAAAAATATTTTGTTAATTTTTACTTATTTCAATCAAAACATTTTTAGTAAATATAATATTAAATGTCATTGGTAATATTCATAATAATAGTTGTCAGTTTAAAATATCTATCGTAAGTCATATACAAAGCAATATTATTAACTGTAAGACGTTAAATGCTCGAATATGACATGAATTTATTAAAAAATATATAAAAATTATATTATTCGTAATTCCTAATAAACTATTGTTATAATTTATTGTGTCTTTTATTATTTATTTATACATAAAACGATGAAAATTTTATAAATTCTTAATAGAATTTATCTAAAAAATGTATTTGCTTTATACAGTTTAAAATGTATAGATATTGAGTTAATTTTTGTAAAAAAATTGATTTAAATTATAATTTTAAATCTTGTATTTGATTGTTTTCATTTTTATATTAAAAACCATTTATAGCAATGAATATTTTCAAAAATTATTGACTAATACGTTAAAATTATTGTTTAAAAGTTATTTTCTCAAGAAAATGGTGTACTATATAATAAATATCTTAATAAATAAATAAAATTAAACCACAATTTCATTTCCTATAAAACAAAATACTTTCATTTTCTTCATTAAAAAAAAAAAAAACAATAATAAAATAATAATTCATACAATAATAAAACTACTTTCTACAAAAGAACATTTGGTGTATGTAAATATAAAGTACACCCGAACTTAAGTTAAATATCCATCATCTAATTTTAATTTCAATTCTTTGTTATGAATTAAATTCTAAATGAATTAATTAAGAACCGGAAACAAAATTTAACTTGTGCACGTTCAACATAACACATGAACTCTGTTGTAAAGAGGTCATAATCCGATATAGAATGTAGCATTTTTACATATGTTGTGTTAAATTTCGCTGATAACAAAAAAGTATAGTTTATAAATGTGTTGCAATTATTATTAATGTAAAATTGATTAATTTGACAATATTATTGTGAAATTATTTAGTTACAACATTGACAAAAATATGTTTAGACAATGCAATGGTTTGTTGTTTTAAAATTAGAAATCTAAATTTGTATGCAAGGGTGGTAACGTAGTTATTCTAATTTAACAATTGCTACTACATTCCAAGATAAAATTATGTTTAACTGTAAATGATAAAATTAATCATGAATAATATGATTAATGTGATATTCTTTGTGTAAAATAACTAGTTAACAATGCGGTCTGATCTGTCTATTTATGTTTGTTTATAATGTCTGTGAGAATAACAACACTTGAAAAGAAAATAAATAAACATTGTTTAACAAAGTATTTTTTTTGTTACGATAACTTTTCAGTTGTAAAACGTGGTGTTATTAAAATGTAGTTTACTAGAAAAGTTTTTTCTACAACTTTAAACATTATTATACTTTTACAAAAGTCGTATAAAGAAAAAGAGAAAAGTTTTGTTATTTCATTAAATTTATTGACTTGTTTAATAGAAACTGCTTTATTAATTTTTAAGATTGAATATATGAAGGCAATAATTAAATATTTATACAATTATGGAATGTACATCTTTGTATATTTCTTTTAAATCAATACTTTTCTATTTGATGTATATTTTATTTATATACTAAAATGCAGAATTCTTGTTAATTTTTATAAAAACTTAGAAATCAAATAATGTTTTTCTTAATATTAATAAATAATTTACTAATTAGTAAAATAATCAGTGTTAATTATTAAAATATCGATTATTTATATCTTATTTCATCAGAGACTTTATCTAGTTATAATTAAGTTTTAATTTAAACTTAAAAACAAATTATAGTATATTAAAACAAATAGTTATTTCATGAAATTGTTAATTCAAAATAAGTATTATTTACTATCAATTTAAAACATTGATATGTATAAAAACAGAAAATGACTAACATGAATTTAAAATAGCAGAAATATTTAAAGCCGTGATATCATATTAATGACATAATTTCTTTGTAGTATAGTTTATACGAAAATATCCGATATTTTCCGAACATATGTTTATAAGTATTATGAAACCGGAAGAAAGTGCTGCGATATTATTTATTTCCGGTTTATTAGATACTGGTTTTTGACTCATAATAACAAAAAATGGAAGTTTTTTTTAACCACGTATGATAATGAAGAGTAATTTATGTTAAAAGATTAAAAAAATTGACAAAATGTTTTATACCGTTTGAAGGTTAATAACCAGGATTTTTTTTTATGGAAAATTTTTATATTATTGTATCAACAACCTATTTAAAATTTTTCACATGTAAAAAGTAGTATTTTTCCATTTTTAATTGGTATTTTATTATCATATTTTATAGTTCATTTTTTCAGGTTTTTTATCGGTTTATAATTAATCAAACTCGAGATGTTAAAAGTCTATTTAGAATTCTATTGGTGTATTTATTTCAAATTAAAAAAATACATAATTTTATGTTTGTTAAAATTATTTAACATATAAAGTATTTTTGTTTGTTTTAAGTTCCCTTTTAGTAACTGTAAAGAATTTTACTTAAATACTACATAGTCTTTAACTTCCTCTCTGATGTATTATATTAATAAACAATTTTTAACATATAAAATTCTGGACTATATTTTCTGATAATTATAATTTTTTAATTTAAATCGTTTAGCTTAAAGTCTATTTATTTTTTTACTTCCTCTACTATGTATTATTGAAGGGATTCTAAAGGTTTCTTGTATTTTATAATATTTAAAATAATATTGAAGCTAACTTAACTTCTGTGTTACTCTTTTATTTGAAATAAAAGATCCAATTTAATATTTTTTACGAAAAAGTTATTCAGATCAGGCCCCAGATCGAAGGGGGGCCCAGAAAAACCTCTAAAAATCATAAATATAAAATGAAATTAAAATTACGAGCAAAAACAATTAAAAGAATAATTATCTTGTGTTTACTTATTAAGACTGTTACCAAACCTTAAAAAAAAATGAAAGAACAGGAGCTTTAGAACTACCGTATATGCATAGTAAGTTTTTTGTTAATTAAAGTGAGGGCCCAATTTGAATATTTATCCCAGGGCCCACAAAAAGCTAGTTACGGCCCTGATTCAGATTGAAATAACTGTTTTGAAATATTTTTAATAAATTAATAATCAAAATAGGTGAACTATAAAAATATTTACCATAATTTTGTAAACTCAATTGATTACATTAACATGTATGAATAATATATTGATTATTCCTATTTAATTTGTTTTCGAAGTTTTATTTTTCTTTTACACCTAGTTATGAACTTTGTCATATATTTACATATAATAAAATTGTTAAGTTAATATATGTATTTATGAAACTTTAAATGACGTACATATATATGTACTTATGTACATGTGAGGCAATTTTATTTGTTTTTGATAAAATTACGTGTTTCATGTTTTTCTTCCGTTATTTTATTAGGTTATCATTCTTCTTTCTGCATATTTTATCTGGATGTTTTAATTAATAATTACACTTATGACCTTGCACTACTTAAGTAATTATAGTAAATATTTTAAGCACAAGATGTATTTCACAAGGAAATTTTTAAAAATACTTTAATATTGTCACTTAAAAATGTCGATGTTTAAAAAAAAATTGTGATATAGCCATATAATTGTTTAGTTAACTGTTGTCTAACCTAATTAAAAAAAATACGCGACGTTCGTATTATTATAACAATTATATTTGCATTAAGCTTAAATTTGTTTAATAAAAATTCAATAACTGTGTCAGCAATTCTAAACAATTCAACTTTAAATTTGTTTAAAAATTTCTATATAAATATTTATTAAAAATTAGAAATTATAACACTTTCTAATGAATCTAATAAAATAAATTTCAAAAAAGTTAAACATATAAATAGTTATAAACATTATAAATAAATGTAAAATATAACTGAGAAAGTCAATAATAGTCTATTAAACATATGCATTTTATATAATGTGTTTTTCTAATTCTACACAACTTGATAATAACATGTATGTATGTAATAAGAGTAGTTTACACACATCTATCGATTTTTCGATATCACATATGACTGCATTGAAGCAATTATTTATCATTGTAATGAAAATGCTTTTAACATTTCATACAGAAATAAAATTATTGGAAAAAATGAATGACATATACAAATTATATGTTTGTGACATGTATCTAATAAATATATAATTTACTTGTGCTTGTATATAAAAGTTATGGTATTTATGTTTAAATAGTGATATTATTATATAATGTGTTTGAATATTTTATATTATTTTAAATAGTTTATAAGTAAATTTGAAACTATTTTTAAAGCTTGCAATGTTTTATATATGAAAATATTTGGTCTAAGTTTTATAAATAAACCATTAAATAGAATTGAGCTATGAAATAGAAATACTTTAGATATGAAATAGGTTATTATTATTTTGTTTCCATCATCTATATCGAATATATTCTATTTTGAAATAACGAAATAACATAGTTTTTTATTAGAGAAAAATATACGGGCTAATACGATCAATATTTTAAAGAAACTATTTCGAAATAGTGATAATTCATTAAATAGAATTGATTTGATAATGATATGAAATGAAATATTTAGATTCTTGTAACTGAGATTAAGAGCTATTATAGCTATTTCAAAATAGTAATTATTTTAAATAGAACTTTCAATGTCAGTGAAAATTTTCCTTAACGAAATAGAAAATAATGGTAACTCATGAAATAGAACTGATTTGATAATGAAATGAATTGAAATATTTATATTCTAATGTAACTGAGAATAAGAGCTATTATAGCTATTTCGAAAAAGTAATTATTTTAAATAGAACTTCCAGTGTCAGTGAAAATTTTCCATAATGAAATAGAAAATAGTGATAACTCATGAAATAGAATTGATTTGATAATGAAATGAAGTGAAATATTTTTATTCTTGTAACTGCGAATAAGAACTATTATTGCTATTTCGAAATAGTAATTATTTAAAATAGAACTTTCAATGTCAGTTAAAATTTTCCTTAACGAAATAGAAAATAATGTTATTTCATGAAATAGTACTAATTTGATAATGAAATGAAATAAAATATTTTTAATCTAATGAAACTGAGAACAAGAGCTATTTTAGCTACTTCGAAATAGTATTTAGTTAAAATAGAACTTTCAGCATCAGTGAAAATTTTCCTTGACGAAATAGAAAATAGTGATAATTTACGAAACAGAACTGATTTGATAATGAAAAGAAATGAAATATTTATATTTTTGTAACTGAGAAAGAGGTCTTTATAGCTATTTCCATATAGTAATTATTCAAAATAGAACTTTGAGTGTCAGTAAAAATTTTCCTTAACTTGAAATAGTT
>NEEE01001148.1:25723-35955 GCA_002278615.1 Pogonus chalceus
TTTACTAGATAAATTTTAAAATAAAGACGAAAATATATATATATTTTTTAGAATAATGTTTAGTAATATTTACAAATATTTTAATAATTAAAAAACTAATTAAGGATTTTTAAGGATAGTAAAATTAAAAAGAAATTAAGTTATTATTATAATAATTCAGGACCTTTTTTGGTATAAAAATAATTAAATAAAAACGTTAAAAAGGGATGTCTAAACAACTCATCTCTGTTTTATGTTATATCTCTTTCTTTCATGTCGTTTTTTCGTTTCATCAGTTGTGTATTTATCAAAAAGTACATCAATATGCAATAAAAAATTAAAATTGGACAAAATATATAAAAAGGTAATCGTTAAATGAAAGTTTGGTTTAAAGCAAAGGTATGTCAAAAATCTATCGACCAAAATACAATTTTAGCTTCAATTCATCTTGACAGTGAATATATGTTATCATTGATATTCCTGCGTTATTTTATATCACGATTTGAGAACGAACACACTGCCACGAGGTTTTTTTAAATGCTGTTTGACCTTGCATTGTTTTCACGGCCAATTTTGATAGTCTATTGTTGGAGTTGCTCTAATCTTGAGGCTTAAGTAAAGCACAAAATTTATTTAAAGTTATTCCATGGTTAGAATCAAACCGAACTATGTTTAAATAAATACAGCTGTAAACATTTATCTTGTCTATGTTGCAAACTTGCCAACTTATTATTCTATAGCGAGTGTTATGGAAATTGGCGGAAAATATTATTGTCAATTGAATATTAATTATTGTAATTTTTTTTTAATCNTTTGTTGTCATGTAAAAAATATAATTCAAAAGCTCAAAATTCATTTCCACAACTATTAAGAAGCCGCCTATAAATTATATGTGACGTAATGGCATTGAACTCAATTAAAATAGTATGAAATAAAAGACCCTACAATTTTCCAGATTATCTCGCTAAAGTGAAACAAGGATAGCGTTTATCACTTTCCTGATATCGGTAAAGATATATTAAGACGGTGTTTATATTACGTCACGGCCTACTATTTTCAGATTCACTAACCTTATTTTAAATATAACTTCGCGTATTTATTTATTAAAGTATAAATAAAAGGTATTTTAATAATTTTTATTAAAAAATATGAAATTTATTTAAATTAAAGGGTTATATTACTTGATGTCTTGTATTATTTATTTGTTTCTTATACGCATGTGTTGCATTTCAGCGCATGCTAAATGAACATCTGATCTAATGATTTTTTTTTCAAATTGCAGTGAGATTCCTGCTGAAACAGTGGCGGGTAAATTGACAAACGAATTGAATGGTACAAAATAAGTGAGTATAGTTATAGTGCTAGTGACAATTTAGTGAAAAATGAATGAATACAAAGTACCACGGACGTTAAAAGGTAAAATTACACGTGTTAGTGGAAATACCTCGGATTCATTATGTTTACCAGAGACTTCTGGCGACAGGAGCACAAATTTAGCTCCTGCTGTATCGCCGGTATTAAGGGATGTTGGAAAGCTTGCAGCAGGAGTTGCGGCCGTTGCTACTGGCTCCGCCACCGGTGAGTTTTAACATTAAAATTGTTTTTTTAAATTATAATTATTATCGCATGTTATCTACCGATAATATTTTTTTATTAAGTAATAATCATGTTAAGTTATAAACTACTTAAGATATAATACATTTTATTTTTATTTTATATAAATAAATGTGAAAACAACAAAATGAAATATGTATACTTTTTTTTATAACAGCACAAGTTATATTTAAAATAAAAAACTTTGTTCATACGTGTAAAAATAAACGTGTTTCTTAAAAACTATTTTTATCTTGTAGAAGTTTACAGCTGATAAAACTTTCAAAAAAATATATTTTCATCGTTAATTTAAATAAATTCAACAGTATATATTGTTAATTTCAATAGAAAATAGTTTATTTTCAATTTTTATTTCATCATTAAATTAAATAAACATTATTATATTATTTTATTTTAAATTTCTATTATTTATTTAGAAATTTCAAGTGTTATACTAAGAAAATCCTTAATATAAATAAACTAAATGAATTATTTATAAAATTACCAAATTTTACATACCTTTAAAAACGAAAATGAACCGTTTTGGTAAACCGCACAAATCAAACTGCCAAAATAAATACATTGACATTGGTTTGATATCATATGAAGTAACATTGTAAAGATAATTATTTTTATTATTATTTTCTTTTAAACTCATTCTGATTATGATAAGGCTATCTTAATTATTTGTTATTAAATACTTTTATACCATTTAAAATGTATTTGATAATGTTATAAGTATTTTAATTTATACTTACTTGAAAGTTATTTGCTTAACTCTCAACTTAAATGCGGTAGTAGTTGCTTATTATGAAAATAATCTTTGATAAATAATAATTATTTGTTAAAATATTTATTAAAATATAATATAAATATGTTTTGAGTTAAAATATAAATGGAATTATTACAACAAATAAATGAA
This sequence comes from Pogonus chalceus, assembly GCA_002278615.1. Taxonomy (NCBI): domain Eukaryota; kingdom Metazoa; phylum Arthropoda; class Insecta; order Coleoptera; family Carabidae; genus Pogonus; species Pogonus chalceus. The sequence goes on from NEEE01001148.1 coordinate 28,218, forward strand.
AATGTTTCAAACTGATGTTTTAAGATAAATTCTTAAATTATTTTATTTTAAATAAAGTTATGAAGCCTTAAAAATATAAATTAATAAATAATTGACGAAGAATATTTAATTCCTGAATGATACGTGAAGCAACTGAAGTATACCTATGTATAAATATTTTAATCGGTAGTTGTTATTATATTTGTTTGTAATATATTATAGTTTCAAAAAAGTATTATTTTAGATTTTAAAACATCACAAAACTAATTAAAAATTACATAAATTGTTCTCCTATATTTTTCAAAAAGTCCATACATATATCTGGAGCCAAAATAAAAATTTAAATGAAGAAATTACTCAAAAAATAAGTTATTTGTTCTCCCAAAATCCAATATCTTTTTTAGTTTTTTTTTTAATAATATTTTGTACAAAGTTTATTTCTTAAAATTGCATGTCTTAAATTTCTTTTAAATATATTTGTTGCAGATTTAATCTTAACTAGTAATTTAGTAAAGTAAATACATAATTTTTAATTTAATAATAAATGAAATAACTATAAAACAGTTAAAACCCAACTTTTCTAATTTTCATTCAACTATTTATCTACAAGATAAATTCATTAAAAGTCATTACACATGTTAAACTAATTTAAAGTATGTAGTTTCTGTAAACAGAATAAACTGAAGCGGATATAATAATGTTTGAATTCAGCTCTAACTAACAGATCTAAATATGCAAATTTAAACATAGTTAACAAGTACTTTATATTCTAGTTAAAATATCAATTGTACTAGAAACAATTTTCATTTTTTTTTTGTTTCGTACTTTAACACAACAATGTATTTAAATACAATAGTGTAAAATAATTAAATGTTTATTTTATTTATAGTTAGAATAATTATTAATTTGATTTACGTCATTGTTTTTAATTGCTAGATTGTTTTGTAGGTTATTTGTTTTTAATTAAATCATATTTATTTTATTAACGTAGCTGAATTAAATGGTTTTAAAATCAGATGAGGATAAATTTTTTTTGGAATAAATATTAATGAAAATGAAAAATTAAGTGAATATTTTTAAAAATTAATAATTTAGTAAGATTCAAATTAATAATATTTTGGAAGTATTAATATAAAAACTACTAAAATTATATTTTTGAAAGATTCTAGTGGCAGCTCACATAAATTAACTTGTACCCCTGACACAAATTAACAAAAATTATCGCTAGATAATGAATAATTCAAAAGAATTTCGTTTATTAAATAATCCAAAAAAATACAGTTTTAATTTATTCATTCATTCAAAAACTCGTTAAAAAAATTCTTCGCAACAAACATAATTAATTTCGTTAAAATTTTCTTCAAAACAGTTTTAAGATGATTTTCTTGTTAATTTGTTTAATTATGATGTACAAGTAGAATAATAAGCATAATTACTGCTTTAGTATTATAAATACTCATTAAGTTTATGTCGGCCTAATTGTGTTAAAAGTGAAAAAGCTGAATAACGCATTTTCAGAACAAATGCCAAATAATTAATTGGTAGATCTGTGCAGGCCGTGGGTAATAAAATTAAATGCGATATTGTACTGTGTTTTTAACTAGAATTTTATTTTATGGATGTATTTTTTATTATTGGATTATAGAGATATTTAATTGAAGTTTATAGGGTTGATATATTCGTAAAATTTTATTTGTTGCTTCAAAGTTTATTCTATATTTTAAAATATAATTCATGTATTCTATTGTTCTGTGAGCTTTTTGATTTTCGCATCGTAAAAATCTTAATCTTGCTGTTTCAAAGATACTGTACCATATTTTTGACCGCTTTGTTGTCGTCGAAGTTATTGTCCTGTAAAGTCTTTAAGGAGAGACCTCACCCTGAAGGTTTCTAAAAATCGATTTTTTTTTACATAAATCTATTTCTTATACTGTCTAGAATGACCCTCTGACAGGGTTAATTGATATTCGAAGTCATTGCAAAGATACAAGAAGAATTGTGGAGGCCGTACAATACTGATTGCCAGGAATCATTCAATGAAATCATTTTTATCGGCAATGTGTAAAACTGTTTTTCTATTGCGAAGGATTGATCGCGACTGGCACTCATGGAGGTGCTTTTTTTGGAGGGGTCTGCCGCCGAAGGCTACCACGGCTTCAAATATAAATATTTTTACTTCAAAATTTTTTGTAATAATAGTTAAAATACATGCAATAATATAGTAAAAAACTCCAAATTATTTGATTCTTATTTAACACTTAAAAAAATTCCTGAATATCGCTGTTTTTTAGAGCTGTCAGCTGTCCCCCTTAAGCAAATATAGCAAAAAAATATTTTTGTAATATCTGTTTTATTATTTTTGAGTAAATTTTCGGCGGTTCTATGCCTTCAGATAAAAAAAATCTTGTCATTGAACATTGCTCCTCCGGCATAGACGTTCCAAACGGAGCTGACATTTTTAAATGAACAAAAAAGATTATGTTTATATTCATAATGATTGAAAATCTAAATAAATGCGTTCTTAAAGCCTCTAATTTGATCCTCAAAAATATTCATTGTCATTGAATGAACCGTTCTTTCTCTACATCAATTTGTCTCATTAATTATTGGACGTCTCTTGTATTTTAATATTATCTCAAAAATAGTGTTTTGAATCACAGGTTTCAAACCGTTCTTTATTTTATCGAATTTAATTCTGCTAGATAATGTAACTATGTAGATTATTCAACTTATTTAAGTTTCTTTAGTTCTGTATGGCAGATATAAGATTTGCTACATGTACAGCATTAATATCTTTCTAAAAAATAAATTTATTATTCTTTTAATTAGAGAATTCTTTGATCAAACTGGATAATACATATTTCTAATTTATAATTCAATCATCTTAATTTTTTCCACAATGTACGAGCTTCGTATTGTCGAAAAGGTATTTCGTGACGGCTGTTTGTTACGCAATTATTTGCATCAATCGATAGACACAATAAACAGTAGGTGCAGTTCATAGTGATAAATCAACATACATATATATTTCCTAACAGTTTTATGAAATATATTTTTTATTATTCATTTCAACTGTAAAATACTTCGAATAATAACATAAATCATTTACATAAAACTATAAAAATATTATTGATTCGAATAAAATGATATTTAATTGCTGTTGTACTTGCAAAAAACATTTAAAACAACACGCATTAATGATAATCGATAAAAGGTAAAATGTTTGTGTTCTAATTGCAGAACACTTCATTCTAGATGTCACTTTTAAAATAATAGTGTTTCATTATTGCAATTAAATTCATATTGAGGAAATTGATCAATTAAAATAATAAATGTCAATATTTGTGTATGTAAAATGTTTTATGGAATAAACACAGTTTTTCTTTTGGTATTTTTATGTCATGAATAATGGTTTTTTTCTCTGGATTATTGATAAGTTGAAGTTACAATTGAATGACAGATTTTTTAGTTCGATGGTATTATTTTATTATGGACGAAAATAGCTGACAATAGTATTTTATTTTTAGCAGTTTATTAGATTTATATGAAATTGTATTTTTGGCTGTTTAGTTCAGCATAACAAGTTTTTTACTTGCCATATAAATAATAATATAATCTTTAATCTTATTTTTTTGAGGGTTTAATAAATATATTTTTAACTATTTTATTTCTTTTTAGAATAAAAGTTAATTTATTTTAAAATGTAATTATCTTTTTCGCTATATAACATTTTCTTACTTAGGTTCTTGAAAATAATTAACAGAATATATAAAGTTTCATGCTTCTAATAAGATTATAAACTATTTAAAAACCTAATTAGAAAAAAATATATATTTTTTAAATGACAGTATAAATTATTCAATTATAAAATAATTTCGGATGTAATTTAAAGGGGTAGAATTATAAAATAGAAATGTAGAAATTAATTATACGAATCAAGAACACGGAAAAATTATCAAGTGTAAAATAAAAACAACAAAAATCTATGTTGCGGTAAATATTCGCGAAAATATACGGTAGGGTGTTAATTAATTTTGTTCTAATGTGATTAGCTACGACGGGAAATTATAAGGGCTGTAATATAATTTTATTTTGTGTTGAAGTAAAGTTATCTATGAAATGTGACAGCAAGTTTGTGGTAAAATTAACACTACATGTAAATTCATTTTGAGATTTATTATACTTACAGTTAGTTAATAGTTTCTAAGGTTAAATTTAGTTAATATGTAGTTTTCAAATTTAGAAATTTCGCTATGAAAGGCTTATTTTTCGAGTAATTAACATATTTTAATTATTGTCAATTATTTTAGTTTTTACGGAAAATGTAGAACAAATTTGAATCTTAAATATCTTTTTGTTGTAGTTTCTCATCAAAATAAACCAAATAAGATATACTAATCTAAGAATTAAAAAAAAAAAAGTTTTAAATTTTCATTGTAACTTTATAAAATTACATATTTTATGTAAAATGACATGAGAAACTTAATGCTTGGGTAGAATATGAAATATCTGTACCAGTTTTCAAGATATTGCAATTTTTATGAATTTTTGGTGAAAATAAAAAAACAAAATACATAAAAATTATTAGTTTTATTATCAAAATAAATTTCTTAAGCTATTAAAATTTTTATTTTAAAAATGTTGTTTTAAAACGTTTATTTTTTAAGGAAAATTGATAAAAATTAAATAAGTTATCTGAATTGAGATAAAAAATCAATTTTTTTAAAGTTATTGACGTACTTTGAAGGTCTCTTTATATATATTCTCTAAGAAATCAAATTTCAGTAAATCTTCTTATCTAAACTCAAAGAAAATTACATTTTACCCTTAAAATAATAATAACTACACAATTTAAACATTATGATACTTAAGTTTAGAATTTATCCAAGTGAACAAGACACAGGGTGCGAATCCCAAGTGAAAACGGAACCGGAAAACGGAAACCGAAAAGTGACGTAATGTAGCATCGCTTTTAAAGCGATGCATAAAATGGTTTCGGCTTTCCTTTGTGCGATCATATTATATAAAAGATTTTAAAGTATCAGTTACGGCGACCTATGTATCTTAAAGATAATATACGAAATTTACAATTTTAAATATGAATCTTGTTACCTTTGGTATTTACATAAGCCAATTTTGATTGTGAGTCGAAGTATTTTTACGGTTAGTTTAAGTCTGAACTATGAAAATATTTGTCAAAGGAGAAAACGTGTTGTGTTGATTGTAAATTGTTTAAGAGCGCTTATATATAAATATCTAAACAAGAGATGAGCAACTTGAATATACACTATTTTTAGAAACGTCGATAGCTTGTATTGTTCGAAGTATTCGACAGGCTAACATCGTGATCATTAGGGGTAGCGCGTGACCCACTAAGTTTCATACGTTCACCACTGTTTGAGCCATCCCCACCCCCTTCGACGCTAAATCTAAGAATGGAACAATACGAAAGCACTACGTTTAAACTAATTGTAAGAATAGGAAGGTGGGATGTACTAAGATCTTAGGAAACGGAATTGGCTAACCAGAGCACCTAAAACTTTTTCTATTTAACACAGATTTATTCCCTAAAATACTTTGGTATTTCTAATTTAAACTTAATTTATCTTAAATTTAATATTATTTTTATTAAAATTAGTAAGTTTACTTATAAAATATATGTTGCAAGCTTAAATTATTGTTAAATTTATCCAAAAGGAAACAATTTAAGAACTGCAGATTATCGAAATTCATTTTCTCACACAGAAATCTTCTTACTTTTCCCAACGCCCCATTAGGGTATAATACACTCGCCCTTTCGCCCACACATCCTGCAGGTTAAAGCTTTACCTTACGTCATGTCACTTAAAAAACTTTAGTTCATGACAAGCAGAACTGATGGAAAGACAAGAAAAATCTTGCAAAAAAAAACCCTTCACGAACAAACGAAGTCATTTAACCGCCATGTCTATATATAAGGATTTGTAATTTATCTTCTTATTTTTATTCCTCTACCAAACCGATTTGGTGATTATAATTATGTATAAAATATTTTTATTTAATACTAGTACGGAATTCTTTGCAACTATGCAGTATTATTATACACTAGTGTTTAATAAAGTAATATTATTAAACTTAAATAACGTAACAAAAACGTCAATAAAAACTAAATTGATATTTAAAACATGTAAATAACTTATAATCCTATGAATATGTCAATAAAATTAAATTGCATTATTCCTGGAAAAAAGCTGGCGTTGAAAATATTCAATAAAACAAGTGACAATTGATGCACGTTTTAAAACAAGAGAATAACGACAGTATTGAACACTACAAAATAACATTATATAAACAATATTAACTGTTTCAATGTTTGACATTATGACAAGATAAAATTTGATTATATCAAAGAATAATATTTTCCTTGTTTTGAAACTACGACGTTTATAAATTGGAATTTTTAAAATATAATAAAATATTTTCGTTCTTATTTATTTTGTTCATTAAATATTAAAAAGTTTCAATGAAAAAATTGTGATTTTAAATTTAATTAAATTCAAAACAATAAAGAACTGTAATTTTGTTTCCGATGCATTTGAATTTTTTTCATACAATACAGTTGCAATATAAAAAGTAATTCAAAAATAAATTACAAATCTACGCTTCGCAGAAAATTTAACGAGTAAAAAATTATTATGAAACGAAAATTCAAATTGTTATTTTTATTTTTACATTTTGTTTCATTTTAATTTCAATTCTGTTTTTCTTAAAACCAAGTTTCGGTTTTTTATTGATTTAAATTTTAATTTAAAATTCTATTTAACTGTGCATTACGTATTCTGGAAGGTTTTTTTTGGGTGCATTTTATTTCGTATCCAATTCCGGGAAGTGCATTTAAACGGGTACAAATTGCATTAAAAATAAAAAAGGTTAACCTTTTTTGTAAGGGATATAAAGGTAATGAACTTTGAATATATCTTATTACCTTTAGAAACAATTGAAGAACAAACGCTAGTTTGTTTTAATGGATGTATTAAATTATTCAAAAAAATTCTATAGGACAAGGTTTACAAATTAACATTTTTATTAGCTGTAACATCTTTTGTATAAAATTACAACTGCTAAACAAAATAACAGAATTTCATTTCCTGATAAGTCAAATAAATAAAGATTTGTAAAGGAGCAGAGAGACAAACTCAATTTAACAAAAAGGTATACGAAGTTCCGAGCTACCTTCATGGCATTAAAATTTAACAGTACAAACTCATTTCACATTTCACTGTATCTTTATAACCTTCTATTGAAAAGAGACAATTTGAATCACAATTTCGATCCTTGTTTAAGTCGATTATCGTTAAAATAAAATATTTAGCATTTCTCAAATCAATATTATCTGTCATTATTGTTATTTGCTCTCAAGTTTCTATATATAGTTTCGAGTTTGTTTTATTATTTATAGTAGAAATTATATTTGTATCTTTCAAATCATAAAAAAAATCGACTGTTCAAACCATTTATTTTACTTTTATATTATATATAATTAGAAATAAATGGCATAATTCTAGACTAAGATATTAATTATTAAATGAAGAGCAGTGTAAAGCAGTTATTATTAAGTTATAAAGAAAAATTGTAAATAATAATATTATCTACAAAAAAGTTCTTAATAACATTTTTGTAACATTTATAGTTTCCAAGATAATCTAAAAAAATGATTGCACCCTTATTTTCAAAATTGCGTTAAATAGGCATTGCCCCCACTCCGAAAACTTAAACTTAA
>NEEE01001148.1:48522-59569 GCA_002278615.1 Pogonus chalceus
AGGTTACCACGGCTCCAAATATTAATTTTTTTACTTCAAAAAATCTTGTAATAATAATAAAATACGTGCAAAAATATAGAAAAAAACCCAAAATGATTCAATTCTTATTTAACACTTAAAATTATTCCTGATTATCGCTGTTTTTTAGAGCTGTCAGGGTGGGGTCACCCCTTACGCTTAATATCAGTACCCATTCCCATATGAAAACAATTTTATACCCTAATTAATTTAAGTTATAAGCCGCACCTTTTTCGAATTATTCTTAAATTGTGTGTGTTTTTTATTTAAACTTCGGCTGTTAGACCATCATCAGAAATCTCAAAGTAATACAATTAATAAAATCTTGCAAATAATTAAAGTAGTTTCACCCTAAAAGACTTTTAAAATAAACAATTTTAAAGTTTAAAATTGAAAGTTTCCTGCTATATTTTATCTAGCGACTAAAGCAGTTTTATCAAAATTATAACATTTCATATACGGAATTAAGAAAAAACAATCTTTATGTTACTATAATTAAATTTAGAATATAGAGCATACTGGCATTGTTCAAATAAAATAATAATATTATATTACGTAAGTATAAAATATACGTATGTATGTATAAGATAACATATAATATTGGCACTTATATAGCGAATATTGTTGTTTCTCACCTTTCGGAAAATTTGTCTTACGTTACCGGCCGGTACTAGGAGTTAGGAGTAAAGACAGTGCAGGATTTAGAGAGAGAACGATGATTTGGAAGGACCTGTTTTTGCTCTAGTTCCTTATTAGATCATTTATTCAAAAGATGCGCCATTTTGTATCGTACTATAAAAAGTCCTTCAATACATTTTAAGTAATTAATTTAATGCAATAGTTTTGAGAATAAATTAAAACGTTACTTTGTAAATATAGGATCAGGTAAGGTATAAATTAATTATAATGGTTCGTTGAATTTTAAGCCAAGTATTTCCTGTGATGTTTTTCCGGTTCTAAAGCCAACCGGAATAATTGAGACATTACATATAAGAGCTTTCAATGCTGGTTTTATTTTGTTATATCCAGTTATTTGCTAGTCTAAAGCCTACTGCAGTCAAGTTGACGCGCAGTCGCGACGCTTCCATAGATTCACGCTTTTATGGAGTGCGCCTGGCTGCCCGGCTGCCAGTAGTACACAGTCTGTCCATGGATAGACCCCTTAACCGTGTTTTGTTCATTACCAAACATTGTAAATAATCTAACGTGGTTATCGTGTTGTTTTTATTACTACCAATAGTGTCGTTAATATTTTAGTGCTTTTCATTTCAAGTGAAACGTTATTTTCTGTAAGATTTTTTAATTATTTTAAATTTTTGTAACGTTTTGTTATTTTTTAGAAGATTTNAAATGTCATTATTTATAAGTTTATTTTAACAATTAAACATTATAATTAACAATTAATTATTTTGAATTATAACTGACGCGTTCTAATTATAATTCTTAAACATCATTTAATGCTAACATATTTGGTATAATTAGAATTTTGTGCCGTCGAAATGAGGGACATAATTTTTATAGTGAAGTTAATGTTTTAAATGGTCGAATTTATATAGTTCTGAAATGTTTTAAACACTTTGCGAAATTTATAGTCAAGTAGAATTAAATTCTCTTAAGAGTACTTGAAGCAAATAATGATTTTTTTTCTTTAATTTAATTACGGACTGTATTTAAAATATATTTTAAAACAAAAATTAAAAAAAATCTTTTTATAATTATGTTCAAATAATATTTTTATAAAATGTGAAGTTATTTATTTTTAATTTGATGAATATTATTTTTATTTTCATTTAATATTTTTTTTCAAATTATAGATTGCAGTTATAACAAATAAATAGAACTTTTATTTAAACTTCTCTGTTTATTTTATTTTTAGTTGGCTCTGCGTAAAAACAATAAATCAAAAATGAACTTCAAAACGAAGTGTCGTTATCATCAGAATAAAACTAAACCAACAACAAAACAAGAATAAAAACTATTAAAATTTAGAATAAAACAAATATTAAAAATAGAAATAAAATGTACCCGAAGAAATATTTCCATTTTCCGTTACATATTCCATCTCTGTTTAATTCATCATATGCCTTCATTCGGTATCCTTCTCTATTGAATAATAAATGAAGTCATCCGCCGCGAAATCTTTTTTTAAATGCCGCGCGACGCTTGTTGTTGGCGTCGTCGGGCCAGAACTGAACCCGAGTCTCCCGTTTATACGAAAGAAACAATTTGTGCACCGAAACAGACAGCAGAGGAAGATGCAAGTGGAAACGATAAGAAAAATGGTGAAAAGAACAACGGAAAGAAGAATAAGGCGGCTGTGCAGGAACAAAAGAATGAAAAACAAAATGATGATTCAGGTTAATTTGATTAATTTTTATTTATTGATGTTTTTGAATAACGTTTTATATCAAATTTTAAATTCACAGAATTTATCTAAAGAATTTGAATCTAATTTATAGATAAGAATAAGTATAAGACATATAAAATATATAATTGATGTGTTATTAACATAAATGTTACTCCTATTAAATTAATTTAATTCCGCTATTTATTATTGGAATATAAAGCATGCAATTATTAAATATAGCTTTCAACTTAAGATTCATATCTTAATCGATTTAACTTATTAAAGATTTATAGTTATGATAACTAAGTAATTTTTTTTTTACAACATGACCTTATGAAACATAATTAAGACTTATGTCTTAATTAAACATTTCATGAAAAGCTCAAAAACTTCTGACATTTAAATTAAATTTTGTAATATGTATGTCATTGTATTGCAAGAAAAGAATTTGTGCATTTTACAAAACATGTATCAAACTTTTACAATTTACATATAAATCCAATAGTTAGACATTGAAAAATCCCCTGGTGACGTCAGGCCAAATATGAATATAGATTGAAGTTGCCATTCAGTCAGAATTGCAATAAGTTTTTAGTTGTTGACGACACGTGCATCTAGAAGGCTGTGACACGTGATTAGAATAAACGAAATGCTGTTTTTATTTGTAATCTTTTACAAAAATTCTGATATGTAACATGTTCAAATAAATGATTTGTATGAAAACTGTTTTCTGATGTGTTAAAATGCTTTCAGGAATGTAGGTGAATATTTTAGTTTGTGTTGCAATGATATTTTGACATCAAACGATTTTCTTTCAGAACTAAGAGCTAATTTAATAGATAAAATTGTCTGTTAGTTCTGAAGATGCTTCACCAGTGTTAGAATGTCCATTTATATATTAGAAAAATTTATTTAAATGTTTCTCTATGTAAAAACTGCTTATAAACTTAATTTAGTTCAAATAATCGAATATTTTTGAGTTGAATGTTTAATAATAAACAACAATCAATTGTTTTTTCAAAATAAAACAATTGAATAATATGCTAAAATTGTTTGTTTAAGAAATTTAAACATATCTGTATGTTTTTGGTATTATAAAATAATTAATTTTAAACAATTTTTTTTTGTTTATAACAAATATCCTTAAATTTAATTTAAAAAAAAGCTATTATCAAAAAAAGTTGGGTATTTTATAATAAATAAATAATGAATTAAAACAAAAAAAAAATACTACAAAATTAAGTTTCTTCTTTAAACATATTAAAAAATATTCATATACAATAAAATATAAAACTTTAAAAGCAGAATTTTGTTTTGTACTATTTCCTTTTTAAAATTTTACTGTATTTATTATAATTATAAAATATTATCGACGCAGTTTAGCACGTTTGTTACCTCTAATTTTGATCTTTGCATTTGGATTCTAGTTTATATTTTGTAAAAAAATTTTGTTTGTTCAGAAAAGTTAAAATATTCTCTTAACTATTGCAAATAATCTATTCGTTTTGAAAGAAAAATAAATAAATTCTAATCGGTTTTACGTTCGCAGAAGAATTTTAGTTATTATGTAGAATACAAATTAAGAACCACTGGTCCTAAATAAAGCCAAAAACTATTTTAAAATATGATTAAAAAATGAATTATTATTTTTTTAAAGCTTATGTTGCTTTATTTGAGTAAAATATAAAATAATCTTAAATCTAAACTTAATTTTCATTAGAAACGTCCAACAAGTACATATAAATCGTTTAATAAATTAATTAAAAGAAATTTAATTACAAAGTTACAAACAATTAAATATTTATTGATGAGAATTTCCATTTAAAACTAATGATGAGATATTATTCTATCGTGTTTGTTTTTCATTAAGCCCACATTTCAAAATAATAAATTAATTTCACGATCGATTTTATCCAGAAAATCTATTTAAATTAGAAACAAACATTGTAATTATAAATTCATTCAAATATCCAGTTATTCAGTTTTGTATCTTTTGAAACACTATAATGACAAATATTTACTTAAAAATTATTAAGCTTGCTTTTACAATTATTGTAAGTTCAGAGTCGCTTGTTATGAACTTTAGTAGCAGGTTATTACGTCATCGGATTTATACGCTTATTAGTTAGGTTATGTTTACCCGTGTGCTCGCAAAGCTTTGTTTAATATCCTGAAAATTTCACTATTTTGTACGTAATTTTTTTTCTGGTTTTAACAATGTGTAAAATTTTGTTTTTATACTAGGTATTATTTTAGTTATTTAACGTAAAATCATATTTGTGTTCAAACAACTAATAAATACATTTGTAATGAAATATAAAAAATAATTGGATTTATTTACATTTATATTTTTACGATTTTATAATAATTTGTTTGTTACATAAATTCGAAAGATAATGCAATTTTTAATGCTTATTCAGAGTATCCATTAAAAATTAAATTAGTTCATTTACAGTTTACGTAATTTGCAATTAATTGATTTACGCTAATTCCCTGTTATTACTTTTTGCAGGCTTTGATTTAATGGGTTTTAAAAATGTAAAATTACATCGGAAAAATCTCTATAAACATAAAAATTAAAATTGTTATTCTGATATATTTTACTTATTTTAACTATAAATATTATTTAAAAAAATTAAATATTGGCTGTATATATTTTTTCTAAGATAATTTGAGATATTATAATACAATTATCGATAAATCTATATTGGTTTAATACTAATTTGATTTGATACGATATCAATATTGCATTACTAACTAATACAAATGCGATTATGTATTGTCCTCTCTCTCATCAATAATTAATAGCAGATAATAACTTAATATATGAGTTTACTATTTCGAGCTCTAATTACAATTGTAGATGTTATTAGATAAATTAAAATATAGATTCGAGTGAGTGAAGGTATTATTAATTAATTTACATATAAGTAATGTGTTCAAATGAACTATTAAATTGTTTTTTTTATTGGTGTAAGACATCGGCTTTTACTAGTAAATTTCGTATACAGAAAATAGAAAAAACTCTAAGTAAACATCTAACTTTAAAATATTTTTAAGATTAAGGTAATTTTCTTTTAAATCTGATTTAACGTGAAATTATTCCCGATTCTTTTTTGAATATTTAGAATTTGATTTGTTTATTTTGAAGCGAGCTGGTAGAAAAATTTGAACTTTTTATTTAAGCGTCACCAGGTAAAGGATTTGACCTTTTTATTTAATTGTTTGTTTTGATTCTATAAGTGTGAAATTTGACCTTTTTTGGTTTGGTGCCAGCAGGTAAATAATTTGACCTTTTTATTTAGACGCCAGCAGGTAGAATTTTTGAATTATTTGTTTTGATTCCAACAGTGTGAAATTTGACCTTTTTATGGTGTCAGCAGGTAAAGAATATGACCTTTTTATTTTGAAGCTAACAGATAAAATATTTGATTTGTTTTGATCCTAGTAGTGGGGAATGTGACCTATTTATCTTAGCGCCAGCAGGTAGAAGAATTTGACCTTTTTATTTTGACGCCAGCAGGCGAAATATTATATTTCTTTGTTTTGTTTCTAGCATTGTCGAATTTGATTATTTTAGCATCAGCAGGAAGTTAAATTTGATCTTATAAGCATGTGAAGTATTATTAAAAATATATATTTTGATCGATTTCTTTTATATTAATATTTGGCATTATTTTAAGTTTTTATTATATTAATCTAAAACTGATTAATAATATAAATCAATAAATAATATAAACACTTATACTATTAATGGTATAAATTTGAACAAAAGGTTAAAGCTTGTTATAAAATTTATGTATTTAGATTTTCGTTAAAAATAATAATAATAAAAATAATTTTAAGAGGTTTTCAAACGTATTTAAAAATTAGGTAAACGCGTTTTTATCTTCTATCAGTTTAAACTTACAAATGATAAAATAAAAGGTTAATTAAATTAAATATAAACCAAAGAATTAATGTATTTTTATCACGACACACTAAAAACATCAAAAACCTAAAACAAACTCATTAATCAACGAAGCTTTTATAATTAACGTAGTGTAATATCATAAAAATAATATGTTTTTAGTATATTTTATATGAAATATTAACAATGTTTAGACATGCTAAGTACTTAGCAGCATTTACCAAAATTGCCTATAGAGATTCCTGTAATATTTTTAGGATTAACATTTTAATCCGGAAGTTATATAGATAATCCAGATAAATATCCTCTGTTGAAAGCGATATTATGGTATTGAAGACTTTCCGTCATAAAGCTGAATCTGTTTTATATATTTTGTTTGTAAGCTATGTCGTCTCTCTACCATGTACATACGTAGAAGCTTTGAAAATGTGTTTGAAATCATCAAAGCATTGTATTATACAAATATAGACTGTTTTGTAGTGGTTTTGATATTTTGATAAAACTGCTTTTGATCTAAGAGCTTTTAAAATACTACCTCTTTAATTTTTCCTCTTTTTTATTTTGCAACTTGAGGTACAGTAGTTGTATATTTTTGATTTAGAATTATATTTTACCATCTGTCTGTTTGATTTGTTAAAATATTATACAAAGTACTAAATATCTATAAAAACGCTATATTTTTTTTCAAATATAACTGGACAACGTTAAGTTTTGATGGTAATTGGTTAACCGCAAGTGACAGTTTACTAGTAATACGTTTTTATTTCATTTTATTTCACCTAGTAAACTAATACGATAAAATTAATTGAATTTTCTTTTTTACTTTTAGTAAATCTATTTTCAAAAAATAAAACTGTTTTTATCACACTTCATTTGAGAGGATAATTGAACGTTTTTATTTTAAAATCACTTTGTGTAATTAAGAATATACTTTTAGTTTGTTATACTTTGAATCTTAATTTAATTAAAGATTAGAACGATTTTTTTATATGTGATTAATGTCAGTTTTTCTTTAAGAAACCTTATTTTTTAATGTGCCTGTTTTTCTTTTTACAAAAAAAAAGAAATATTAAATATATAGTAGTCGCCACGAATCAATGTAATTACATAATAATAAGTAAATATTATTCCTTCGACATAAGTTATTATCTTTTTATTTGTTGTGAAGTACGTCGCAACTTTATTCAAAAAATAATTTATGCAATTTACGCAGTTTAAAACCTTCCAAATCGCGGGGATGGCACCATGTAAACGTACAATGATTATGAAATTACATTGTTTCATGGCGACGACTATATGTATTTATTCCATTATAAGTTTCTTACAAAAAATAAGTATTACAATTGATATTTTTTTATTTTTAACATTTTTTCGTAAATTTTGAATCTAAATTTGACAAATAATGTTTTTTGAACATGATTTACTATGGAAGATTTAAAATTAATCTTCTTTATTAATGACATATTTTTTGTGCAACGACTTAGGAAACCCAGCAAATGACAAAAGTTATAAAATATTTATCGATAATATAACAAAAAAATTGTTTTTTATAAACAAGCATTTTATACTTCAATTGTTTGTCTATATTTCCAATCTAAATGGTATTAAATTGCTCAAATTAAAAAAGAATTAAGTATAATTTTGTTAAATGATACACATTAGACAAATATTATTTTTTAATCATAAAAAATGTTTGTCAATTGTATTGAGACTTTGTTTTAAAATAATTAAGCTTTATATTGTATTATTTATTAATAATACTTAATATAGCTCATAAATATATAGTATTTATAGAAAGATATTTATCAAATAATTGATTATAAAAGCCCGAAAATAATTCTATTTAAATCTTGTGCTAAAAACGTCAGATATTTTGAGGGACTAGAAGAAAAATGAAATGAATTAATTTTACAAAATAAATGAATTATGACAAATATACATAATTCGAAAAGGAATCTACATATAACTGGATCGAAACTGAACAAAACGGAATCTAAATATGGCAGATGTCATTTTAACGTAAACATCGCCCAGTTTTATAAATTACGCGTCACATAATAAGACGATTAATCATTCCGTCAACTTGAAATTTATCTTGGAAATTTCCCTCATACCTGAATGTTAGTATTCAACTTTTGCTTTATTTCGCGTTTGGTATTGTATAATATTGGAACTTCAGCGGCTGTTACTGCTTAATATAT
The DNA here is from genome assembly GCA_002278615.1 of Pogonus chalceus. Lineage (NCBI taxonomy): Eukaryota > Metazoa > Arthropoda > Insecta > Coleoptera > Carabidae > Pogonus > Pogonus chalceus. Next base: position 56,999 of record NEEE01001148.1, read on the forward strand.
CTTATATTTCATATCGCACACTTATTTTATAATAAGAGAAAATGTCGGAATACTGCTAAACTTTATGTTTGACTTTTTGTCGATATATTTTCTTTTTTATGAATTCTACAATTTATTACAACATAACACGAATACTTCTAAAGTGTTTTCTTGTAAATTTATGATCTTCTCGTGAAAACTTTTAAGGAAATTAAAGTTTTTCGGATTCAATATTTTTTATTTAATTCGGAGGTGTCTTATGTATTTTGATTGGAATGTATTTATTAGATTTAGTTGGGTGGTAACAATATTTAAGGTATGTGCTTTAGATTATGGTATTTATGTTATTTGACTCAAATATTATGGTTTGAACAGGTTTCTACATGATTGGTAAATGTATGAATTTTAATTTTTAAGTTCTTCGGATTCAATATTCGTTATTTTATTCAATTGAGGAGACTTATTTTGATTGGAATGTATTTAATTAGATTTAGTTGATTGGTAACATAATTTAAAATATTTGGTTCAGTTTGTGGTATTTATGTTATTTGATTCAAATATTATGGTTTAAACAGGTTTCTACATGATTGGTAAATGCCTGAATTTGAGAATAAATTATTTATTAATTGCTGTTATTTTAATGCCAAAATATGTGTATTTATTTTAGTTGGTAATATTATTTTTATTAATATATGTTTAGTACAAAATATAGTATTTTATTCTCTTTATTATTTTTTATTTATTAGGGCATATATATTTTCAGGCTTCGTTAATTGATTTCGCAGATAATAGTGTCATAATTTACCTCGTAAAAAAAGGGCAGCGTAAATTAAAGGACGATTGTATTACTCAAATGACACGTTTACATTTACAAGTTGAAAATATCTTTCATTAGAACTATTTCAACAAAAACTAGTTCCAATAATTTCTTATTAGATATAAAAAAAAGGATTTCATGGCTTTATATTTTCTTATTTGCATATTTTCTTTATTTTTATACTGCTTTTTACTGAAAATAAAGTTAGTACACTAAGTGTAAAAATAATATAATAATAATTGGAACAAATTAAAATAAAAAATAAATTCAACTATGGGTTTTTAACAATATTAATAACTATTATATTGAATATTTTAAAAATAAAGCATTGAAATTATAGCTTCTCAATATTGATTAATTCAGCTTTATGATAAGTTATATTCTTAAATCATATAAGTTTACAACATAATAATATCAAATTTATTGCGGAAATTAAAAATAGCGACGTACTACCGTCTCTGATCATATTATTTAAGAAACAAAGTTTTATAACCGTAATTCTATTCAATCTAAAATAAATCATTAAAAATTTAAATAAAATAATTTTACAAATGTAACAAATGTTATATTTTATACACGTAAATAGAATAAATATTTTTATTTTCCTTATGAGATCTAAAANTATTTTCCTTATGGGATCTAAAAATATAAATAAAATGATAGCAATAACAAACGACAAATTTTTCCATCTAGTCTAGTTAAGTTGAAAAAGATATTGCAATTTTATTGCTTTGTATTTATACACGTTGTCGGGTATTCGTTGCTTATTCTAGGAAAGATTTATACGTTTCGGAAGAAATACGAAGATATACCACCTATTCAATTGAATTTTCTCAACAACGAATTTAGCTATTGGTTACTTGTGTAGCATGTTTAATGTTCCACAGCGCTGTAAAAATGAACCTACGGTTTTTTTTTATGGTTTCTGAAGACTTTCTGGAGCTGAATAAACTTAAATGAAGTTAGAAATATCTTTCAAATAAAGTGCATCTTTAAATTTTCAGATCCATGAACTTTTACAGTTCGGAATGTGGTGGTTACTATTTAAAAAACGAAGAATTACTCAAATAAAAGGTTTTTGTACAAATTTTGTGTGTTTATTAAATATAATTCCATGATTTGAAGCTATGATTAGCCGTTATATGAATTATGAAAGCCTTACTCATCATGAATAATGATAATATATTGATTAAATTTCAGCTCTACCATAATGCAAACTATATTTCATAGAATTAAAAGCGTAATTTTGATGCAATAGTTGGAACGTTTAAAAATATATATAAAAAAAAAAAAAACAATGAAATATAAAAAAGGGTTGTTATAGTTTAAATGATGTTATTAATCGAATTAACTTTTATTTTTCTATATTATCTTAAACAATAATAAATATATTTTATTTATTATACATTTTGATTTGAATAAGTTCATTATAAGAATCAAAAATCTTAGTTAGGATTTAATAATTTTTAATTGACTCTGAAATATTTAATTTGTTTTGTTAGATTTCACCAAGATTAACTAAGATTAACTAATAGTTAATGTTGTTAATACAAATTTGCATTGTTAAATCAATGTACAATGATTATTTAAAGTTAATAATATAAATATTTTGTCCAATATCTGTCAACAAAATTAATTTATACTTGAAATTTTTTTCTACCAATACATTTTAATAAAAAAATATGATTTTAGTTTATTATGTATATCTGAATATCTCTTTTAGTTTATATGTTAAATATGGAATGTTAATCAAAGTATTTTTATTATATATATAT
>NEEE01001148.1:66838-92588 GCA_002278615.1 Pogonus chalceus
TATAAATTGAAATTTTGATAGTATATATAAGATAATAAGAAATTCTAAAAAGTAATAGTGAAGAAGAAAATAATATTAAAGTTAATTTATATTTAAATCTTTAAAAGTTTTTTAAAAGCAAGTAGATTTATAATGTTAAATTTTTTTTAAAAGAAAGACGAAATTAAATTATTTATATAGCATTAAATTGTTATGAATTTGTAAAAATATTTTGTAATATAATAACTGTATCATTGGAACAATATTGAAAATTATTTAAATTTTAAAATATGTATTAAAAATAATAAACTTATCAAAAGACAATCCAACGATGGAATCCCTAATCTGGCCGGTGAATAAAATCACTGTATTTTAAGTAAGAAACCTTGTTATATTTATTATTAAAACACTAACATTGCCACAAAGTAAAATATAAAAAAAAAAATCAAAAGTAAATTACACTATGTTAACACCACAATGGATCAAGTGCGACTGCAGAATAAAATATGAATTTTAGTTTTTCACACTAATTAAATTATCAAAATTACATAAATTTTAATAGGCGCGAACCATTTGCTACCTGTTCGAAGTGAAAAAATACATTTTAATTCACCTTAAAAGTATGCAACTTGATATACTTTAAAAAATTTAGATGTTTATTATTGAATACTTAAATTAAATTAGAATATTTTACAAGTTCAATAAAGAGAAATCAAAATTTAAGTATTTTTTAAAGCCACGATTTTAACTGAATGGTAATACTTAGTATCGTTGTTAACTTTTTTTTTATTCCAATAATACTTTATATTTATTTATCTTTATTAAAGTTATCAAGATTTTGAAAACACTTTATACTTTTCCAATATGAGTTGGCATATTGACTTGTTTAAAGCAATTATTGACAATCTTCAAAATGAAACTTGGATAAAAATTTAATATAAATTGTAATGAGTAATAAAAAGTATATAAATAATATGTACCAACAGTTCATAAAGCTTTTTTTAACCATTTATAAAATTTATCGCCGGCAGCGAACGGACAAGAGCAATTTAAAAAATAATCTATTTCATTATTCGAGTGTTTTTCTCTTTGTCAAGCCAACCGTCCATAAATTTTCGCCACTCAGCTGAATATAAAATTTGTACGTACAGAGACAAATGGCATCGTTATCTCCTCAGGAAAACATTTACGTATATTTTGAATATAACGTCGAATGAATAAAACAAAAACTTTTACCACAAATGTTGTTGCATCTCTTTCCACGAAATAGAAATTGTATTTATCTATTTTTATGTCTTTGTTGTTTCTTTTGAAGTTGGATTTGTAAGAGATGTGTTTGTGATAAAGCAGTTGGTCAGTTTGTACTTAAATAATATATATTTTAAGAGTTTGTTCGAAACAAACTTCATTTATAATTGATTAAAAGCGAACGAACTTATTTTGCAATTTTATACGAATAAATATTTGTAAATTTGTTAAACTAAAATTTGTTTAATGTAACAAAGACACTTCTAAAAGAATAGAATGTAATCTGCTATTGAAAATATCCTTGTCAAAGATAAATCTTGAAATTTGTCACAAATCTTCCGATGATTTATAAAGATCCTTACGATTTCAAGGAGGATAAAGGAAGAGAAGTTCGTAAATTATGGTTAGGTGAATCACAATTGTTTTTGTAAGCTGTTGTCATTGTATTTCCATTGTTTATTTATTGTTAAATTGTCTGACAAAAGCTGAAATTCTAAATAAATATTTATATTTCAAAATACGTATAAAAAATAATGATATAAAATATTTTTGGAATTTATTGTACTAATTGAAGTCATCTTCCGACGTGAAATTAAGATATATAGTTCACCTAGTTTCAAGTTTCAAGGAGTTTATAAATCTAAAGAACTCGAGGTATACTCAAAATGAATTTTTATATTCTAATGTCCGAAGTATGCTTAGAATGTATGATCGTACATTTTATGTTTAAACAAAATATTTATCTAAAATTTAAATTTTTGTAAGAGGTACATCTTTTTTCGATTCGATTTGAGGTTTTACAATTTTTGCCACCGCTACTAACCCCTGCAATTTTTTAAATTTAAATGCACAAGATAAAGATATTAAGCATTAATAAACATTTTGTTTTATATTAAAAAAAAACTATACGTTATTCCCCACAAGAAAACACTAGTTTAACGAAAATCAATTGATTATAACTGAAAATATTGACGTTTCAAATAACGAAAATTTTCAATATTTTGTGTTTTTGTTATTATATTGCAGTATTGAATCTTATCTCATTTTATGCAGAAAAAAATTAGCTATCATTTGATATGTATATAGCTTTCATCTTTACATTACATTTTGTGTCTTTAGACTGCAATTTTCATTTATGCACGTGTCGAAACCTGCCCTTAAGTTAACAGTCATAAAAATTACATTTTCTTTGTCAATGAAATTGCAATTTTATGATTTGTGTTTTATCATCATCATAACATCGGCTGTTTTGTTAATATTTTTCTATTACATTTTATAATTTTTGGACCAAATTAGCCAAAAATTGCCTGCAGATAAATCCGCCACTATTTGCTGTAGTATATTATCTTTGGTTTTCGGTTTATGTTTTTTTATAGTTTTTACTCAAAAATTCAAATATATGCCAATAAATAAAAAAAAAAAGTTAATACACTTCAATCCTAGCATTACCAATAAATTTCTTGTATCATTTTACATAAAATATGTAATTTTTATAAATTTATCTCTAAAACTAAATGTTTCATTGGTATTTTAAAAAAATAAAACATTAACTTAGGGGTATACCTTCAAAAAAATATTTTTTTAAATTTTTTTAACCAAATTTGTTCTTTTAGGATTCTATTTGATTCGTTTTGATGAAAGTATTACAAATATACTTATAAATATAATATGGAAACTAATCGTTTTCAAGATATTTGTGATTTAAATTTTCTTAACTTTTTACTCAAAAATTCAAATAAAAGCTAATAACTCAAAAAATAGTAAATATAATTCAATTCTAGCGTTACTAATGAATTTCTCGGGTAATTTTACATAAAATATGTATTTTTTAAAAATTTATCTCTAAAATTAGGTGTTTTATTCCGATATTTAAAAATTTCTAATTTTACTAAATTAATAAATCATAAAATTATTGAACTAATTTTTTAGTCAATCAATTGAAGTCAAATTTAAGTTTCAGAGAGTTTTTAAATCTAAAGATTTGAGGATGTATTTAATAAATTAATTTTATATTATAATGCAACTATTATTTATAATGTCCGAAGTATATTTTAAATGTATGCTCGTTATGTTTAAACAAAATTTTCATTTAAAATATGACCAAATTTATTATTGTAATTAAAATATATTTGAATTTTCCAACCCTATTTGCGGTCATATAACATCAGACCTTCATGTTTCGCAGTAGAGCGTAAGTTTTTAAATTTAATTTAAATTTTAGGACATTTGGGTAGAAATTTCGTGGTTAAATATTTAAAAATTTAATTATCCACTTTGAATCTACGAAATAGTTGAATAATAATTTATAATTTACTGTAAATATTTATCTTCATTTTTAATTGAATTATTGAAACAGTAAATTTAAATTCATGAAATATGGAATTTGTTTTTGTATAAATGAAAGTTTCTCGGGGTGTTATTTTAATAAAATATGTTGCATGTATAACATTTGCATTAGTTTGCATTACGATAAAATATAATATCGCAATTTATGTTTGATGTAATTATATAAATATTGCTTTTATGTTGATATTCATGTATGTATTATTGCAAATTTATTACATATTTATATGTTTTCACATTTCATAAATTTTATAAAGGATCATTACAGACTAATAACCACGCATATGTCAATGTTCATGATTATAATATATTAAAATTATTTTATATTTAGTTTAATTTATACTTTTGTGATGATTAACTGATTTATTTATGAAGTATTTTAATTAATAATTCAACGTTTCGGTTTTAAATTTTATTAAACTGATTTGTTGTAATTCTGTTAAAATTATATTTTGCGGTTTAGTTAAATGTAAATTATGATTAACAAACTTTTTTTTTGTTAATTAATTTTGGTATAAAAAGTTATTATAATTATTTAAAATCATTTACGTTTGATATCGAAATAAAATATTAGTTTAAGGTCCGGTCTTATAAAACTATTTAATCTTTGATCAACTTTTTTATTATAACTAAAAATATTCCATGATTAGATTTTACTTACGAACTAAAACTAGTTTAATGGGAGATTTTGGTCTTTTAAACGCTTTTTAAAATTAAGTGAGCAAGTAAATCTGACATTAAAGTAACTGTCGTAAATTCGTGGTATTAAAATTAATTGAAAGATTTAAATTAATAATCAGTAACAGTTATTTATGACTTACACCGAAATAGTAAAAAAAATTCAAAATAAATAGGTAAGTTTCTATCAAAGATAAAGTATGTGATAATTTTGAAAACTTATAAATTTAATTTTTAACAGAGCAAGTTTGATAAAAATTAAAAAAATGTCTGTATCATCAGTTTCGTCAGTTTCATCAATTTCGACAGTATCTACTATTTCTTTTGCATCGTCTAAATATGATACATCAACACAGAGTGATTCTGAAAATAAATCATATAGATCTATTTATTGTTAAATTGCTTTAGAATTATTGTAAATTATAGTAACATCAGTATTACAATAGATAATAAATAATTATAGAATTTATATTTTTGACATGTCATTTTTAAAAAGAAATTCAGACCAAAATTTGTCTAGAGAATAAAATAAGAGTTTATATTTGTCAAAAACGATTAAAGAATCTATTAACAAAAATCATAACTTAGCAACAAGCACAAAAGTTCGTAATTCACAACTTAAATTAAGATCACAAAAAATAAATCTCCATTTAGTTAATTTACACATAGAATTGGTTTATAATACTCAAGTAGATATTTAATTGACGATTAAATTTACTAATAAAGTAGTTAATTGACTATTACTTTTACGTTTATAAGATCGTGTCTTAAACTTTTTATATTCATTATAAAAACAATATCTATAGTTGAATTAAGTTAGGTGATGGTTGAAACGAAAAATCCACATGAAACAAAATGGCAAATAGCTGTGCGTGCGTAGTCAATTCGTCTTTTAAATTTGCGTGCGAAGAATCTACATTTATAAATATCGCTAAGAGTTATTCTGCATATTGATTGGAAAAGCAATAATTATAACGTAAATTAGTTGATAGATGATACAAAACACGACATAAAAGAAAGAGAAAGAGTTAAAAATGGCAAATAGCAATTTGCGTGCCAAGAATTATATATGTACAAATTTCAGTAAGAACTTTTTGATATTTTTAATAAATGAATAAACTATTTTTTATTAAATTAAATCTATCTTTATTAATGATTGAAAATTCAATACATTAAATTTAAAAGTTGTCCAATTCGTGGTAACATGAAATTGTAATAAACAATAAAACAATACATAGGCGTTGGAATTTTTTCATATGATATTTGTTTACTATTCTAGGTAATCTAAAGCTCCAGTGAAAAGCTGTTCCCTCACAGATGACGGTGTGTGTCATAAACGTGAGTGCGTGCGAACGTGCGTGATGCGGAAATCCGTATGAGCGTGGTTGTGATCTGTTATTGCGACACAGAAGATGGGTTTGCTTTTAGCGACGGGACACCTGCTATTTTAAAGGAAATTGTTCATAATTTATTTGGTCACATATTTAGGCTTTTAAAAACATTCTTTTCAAATAGGTATCTTTTATTTATAAGAGTAAACAGTTACAAGATATTGAAATATGAACTGGAAGAGGAGTTTCGATAGTTGGTTTTAGTTTGAAAATACTATAATATCATATTATGTTCTGTGGCATTATTTCCGCGAAATCATATTGCTTATTTGACACAAATATTGTCGGATATCAGATCAACGGTTCTTCAAACATCAAAGAACACAATCGTTAGCCTCATCTGTCTCTGCAAAGTCTACTCTCCAAATAACCCATCACCTTCAACAGCTTCACAATACGTCACATATACACTTCCACCCTCCGAGCACCCGTCATTTCAACCCTTATTCGATACAATCGATCACATCGCAACATCATAATCAGTCATGTCAACATAAGGCCCCGTGCTATTCACCTACTATATATGTCGGGAATATAGTATTGGAACGGGTTGTTATTAGAAGCAGAACTAGTGAATTTTTTTGCGAGTATAAGAGGAGCTTAAGTGCTCGTATTTGCGAAAATTTTTGCATTCAAATTTATTTTATAGCTCGTTGCTCAGTTCCAATGGATATTCATCTAATGGTTGATCGATGTATTGGACTTTTAAAATGCTTTTTAAGTTTTATTTCTGTAGAAGGAACTTTTTTTTTGGGCCCATTAAAATAAAATTATGAAATTAGAACAATTAGAATATTTATCAGGGTAATAAATAAATGGCCTAACTCTTTTCAAATAATCCTTTATATTTACTAAATTTCTTTAAAATCCAAAAGCTTACTGCTTTGTGGATTTTATTAAATCCTTCATACATAAATATTTTATTTGTTTTCTTTTCTTCTATTTTCCTTTTAGACAATCCTATTATATCATTTTATATTTTCTTTTAATTCTTGTAATTTTTCTTCCGTTCTTAATGTTTGGTTGTATTTTAGAAATTAGTTGTTTTGTTAAGAAAAGATTTGAATAAGATCTTATTTGAAGTATAATATATCTAATTTGTTATAATAGAGGATATGTCATATTTTTGTGAGACTCGCTATGCTTGGGAATAATGAAGAAATCTAGATAATAATTGAATAAAAGTTAACATTTCAGAATGTATTATTATCTGTTCCGGAAAGGTAAACATGAAACAAGAAACAATACCTTAATACAAACAGAAAATCCACAGAACATTGGGATAAAAGCATAAACCTAATTCTCATGTAAATCGAAATTATTACGGTAAACAGGGTTTGAGTTGAGGCCAAGTCAGCCCTATTTAGTCAAGAAAACAATGTTAAATAATTCAGGCGCATATATATCATCCCAATCCTAAAGCACATTGTCATTTCATCTCCTTTCTCCTGGTTGTTTGCTCGTTGTGTACAAACCATTTGCAACCAACAAGACACAAACAATGTTTAATTTCTGTTTCTACATAACGCACTGGTGCGAAAAGTAAACAAAACAACGGATTACTGACTACACTGACCTAGAATAGTTTGCTGTTGTTCCAGATTAAGACGTAACTTTATTTTTCATTAAATATTTTATAAATTGTTTGCTTTTTAATCCTACGATACAAATATAACTAGCATACATTTTGTATATACATTTTTTGTTACTTAAAGTAATATTAAAATATCTTTAAGACTTACATTTTTACTGTTTTTTAACAAAAATTGCTTTGGTATACAAGTACCTCATTATAATGCTATATAATGGGGTACGCATGAGTTTAAAAAAACATTTTTTTCTTTCTTTTATAATATTTTTATACATTAACGTGCATTCATATTTAAAGATTATATTTTTATTTAATGATGCTTATAACCACAGTTTTGTAGAAATGTACAAATTACAAGCAGATATTTTAGGAAAACTTTGCCCTAAAGTTTATTTCGAATTCTTTACTATATTCTTAGAGATAAATTTCTTAATACTGTCCTTGTTTATTTTAAATATTGAGACCTTTATAGCGATATTTCAAAAATTCAAAATTTTCTAAAATGTATACTTTCGAAAACTTTTTGAAAATTTTCCTCCAATTTTTTAATTTAGGAGTCTATTGTCTTCATTTTGATGAAAAAATTTAAAATAACTTTAAAAATAATAAAGATATAAATATTTTAATAGCATTATTCGATTTCTCGTGTCATTGCTATTTTTAAAAAAATTGAAATTTTTTTAAGGGATAAATCTTTAAAAACTTTTTTTGACTTTTTTCTTCAAATTTTTTTTTTAAGGAGTTTATTGGATTCGTTTTGATGACAGAATTACAAAAATAAGTATAAATATGATATGGAAACTAACCGTTTGGAAGATTTTTTGAATTAATTTTTATTTTTAATTTTTTACTCAAAACTTCAAATAAATGATAATAACTAAAAAATAGTAAATATAATTCAATTCTAGCATTACTAATGAATTTCTAGTGTCATTTTACATAAAGTATGTCATTTTTATAAATTTATCTTCAAAAATTGAAAAATTATAAAAGGGTGTTCCTTCGAATTTTTTCTTTAAATTTGTTCTTTAAGGAGTCTTTTTGATTCATTTTGATGAAACTATTACAAATATACCAATAAGTATGATATGGAAACTAATCGTTTTTGAGATACTTGCGTTAAAAGAATATGAAACATTCTTATTAAAAAAATCAAATAATTCTAAATAACTTTCAAACTAATAAAGATATGAATATTTTAATGGTGTCAATCGATTTCTCATGTTATTTTACATCATGTATGTAAATTTTATAAAATTATTTTAAATATTAATAGATTTATAACGATATTACAAAAATTTAAAATTTACTAAGGGGTATACCTATAAATACAGTATAAAAATTACCCATTTTCAAAATATTTAATCATTTTTAGATATGGCTTTACGTTTGATTTATTTAAAATATAGTCGTAAATCTTTTTTATGTAGAAAATATATTTTACCAAGTATAAAAAGCGTCATTTAAAATTCGATGCAACATAAAAAAATATTATAAAATAATCCATTATTAAAATTAATCTTAAACTTATCCATATTCATATTTGAGTGAGTGAGAGTACGTCAAGTAAGCATATTTCATTTCTCTTTGAATTTCCATTTGCAATAATTAACATAGTAAACAGTTCTGTGAGAGTATCCCGCAGATGCCTGCTGACAGAGATCCTGTTTTTCGGCCTGCCTTTGTCAAATTCATTCGGCTTATATTTCATATTATCCTGGATGAAAGATAATTAAAAATGGAATTTTAAATATTTTTGTGTGGAATATGCTAGGAATTTAAAAAATTTCGTATATTTGGTATGTTTTTGCGGTGCTTTTGTGTGAATTCTTGTATCAACCAATTTATTTTTTTTTTCTTTTGGGAAATTTTATAGAATATAAATAATTATATTTATTTAATACATATAGCTGTTATTGTATCGTACTTTTAGTTTTAAGAAAGAGGTTTAACAAAATATCAAAGTTCAAGATTCATGAAACGATTTTTATAATACATTTATGTCTGAAGAAGTTTACTACAAAGATATCTTATTACAAATACCTTCCCTCCATTTATTTAAAGTTTCTTGAAAACTGTTATAAGTTTTTTATTTTAAAAAGTTCAGAAGTTCTCAGAGAAAATAAAAAACTTCGGTAATTTTATATTTCTTTAAACTGCAACGTTTTATTTAAATATTGAATTAAAAATCAATTTTCATATAAATTATTCCTTATATTACGTTACAAAAGTTTTCTACAAACTATCATATTACATAGAAATAATTTTATAAAAATAAATCACAAATTTATTTGTTTGTTGCATTGAAAACAAGAAACATTATATCAAAGCACTCTAAATTGAATCCAATATAAAATAAACAATAAACAAATAAACAAACTAGTAAGTATTGAAAACAGTTGAAGTGTTATAACAATATTTATTATTCATTCAATAAAATAGAATGTTACGACTACGAGCTACTATATACGCTCACTGTGTTTCAATGTTACAATGCCCGGAACCCGGAGTGCAGACTTCTGGGAATAGGAAATGTTTTATTTGTAGTGTACTTAATGTATACTGTAATTGCTGTTTTAGTAGCAGTTTAAAAATTATGCGGAAATATGTATAAACTTACTTATACGAAATGCGAATTGTTAATACAATGTTACATATATTTTAAAATTACTTTTTTTTATAAGTATTAATTAATTTAATATTAGTATAATAATTATAAACAAAGTTTCTATAGTTTTTATTTTGTATATTTTTGATCGACAATATAAGGGCTATCTTATATCAACTTATAGTTAAAACTAATTTGCAATGATTAAAATTTAATATACCATTTTGTTTTTAAGTTATTCATATTAATTTAGATTTAAAAATCTTTCGTTTTAGGTTACTTGAAATCTATTCATTTTTATATCATTATTAAAATGTAGTTCTAATATCTGTCGTCAAAATAAATCATAAATATTAATAAATACTTATAAACAAATATGCAAATAAATATTATTTTACTGCTGGGCTAAGGAGTAACGAATGAGATGTGCAGTGCGCTTTGCGCACGTTGATAATTAAGTTAGATACGTCCAATGACAACGCACGACACTTATGTACAGTAGGCAACTATATGTAATGGAGGTCATTGCCCTTTAATTTTTAAAATATAAAAACTGTTTGATCAAATTTCACCCTGTTCCCGTTATCAAACAAATATAAGTTATACATCAAATGAATTGTAAAAGTTTTCTTCATCTTTTAAAGCAATAAAAAATTCGGATTTTGTTTTTAAATAAAATTTTATTTTTTATATAAATCGATACAAATAATCATAAATAATTAATAGAAGGTAAAAATAATATTAAAAACACTTTTATTATTGTTTTTTACATTGTTAAACATTTCAGTATTTAAAATTTGGTATTAGACAGCGTGTCATTAAGATAATATAAAGACATCTTTGAAATTATATTGGTTTAATTTATAATATTTACCTAAAAAAGTACCACCAATTGTTATCTTTTAACTGAAATGAAATGTTTAAGTTGTTTATATATTTGAATAGTTTTACGCATTATTGAAACAAGTTTTTACACCGTGCTAAAATGTTTTTTTAGTAAGCTGGTGTATGTATAATTGCAAAATAAAATATTAATTATATTGAAAATATTTAGCTGTATATTACCTATATGGAGATCAATATAGAATCGTAAATCTAATTAACGTAAACAATGATATCCAATGGTAGCTTGAACAGAACACACGCTTTTATAATATCCGCTTTACGCTAATCCACAGCTCGCAGTATCCCTGGATCTTTGGCAATTTCCATGCAACGATATGAATGCAATTTTCGCTTCATTAGTGGAAATTGCACTAGCCTCGTAATGGTTTTAGTTTTAGCTTTGTCGGCTTACAGCATATGCTCCGACCAGTTTTCGAAGCTGTACCCATAGTGAACATTCAATTTCGTGGCCTACTGGCCAGCATATAATGTAATTAACAGGGTCGAATTCTACCATTTCATCGATTTTACATGGGTGCCAGTGCAAACAAAGCTATTGGTACTTCTCTTAGTACTAGTACTATTTCTAGTCATATGTTCAATGTAATCAAATAGAAAATAATTGAATTCTAACTTTGTTATATTGAATGTTGTTGATAGACTTAATTGGCTTTTGCCAAAATGTCTCAATTAGCAAAGTAACTTTTTGGATTCATTTATTTATTTTCATTTTATTATGATGATTAAATTAATCTTATTTTTATTTCATTCTGAAATTATTTCAGCAACAAATTAACCCACTAAGGAACAAATAATTTTATATTTTATTAGCAACATATTATAAAATAATCCAATTAGGAAGTTACAATTTTTATTAGAAATAAATTAAAGCAAAAAATAATATTGAATTAAATCAGCAATTTTCATTTTTGTTGTAATTACTTCATACTCCATTTATTAGCAATAAATTCATATCTATCTAATTTTTTTATGTTTTGTATTTTAATAATCAGCAACAAAATTATATTTCTATTTTTTGCTGAAAAATGTTGAAAATATCATAATAATAATTTAACTTTATTCTTTATCTCATCTCAAATCTTTAAGCAATTTTTTTAACATCCATTAATTAGTAACAAATTTCATTTCTGTATTTTTATTGCAATTAAAGAAAGGATTTAAAAATTGAGAGTCTATTTTAAAGTCTTACTCTTAGTTAAAAGTTTCATATTTGGCACTAGTAATCAGCAACAAATATTAGTGAAAATAAAATCAGAAAAATTGCTAATTAATTTATAAATAAAAACACCTACTAGCTGGTACTTTAGTTGTAAAAGTTATATTGCTTAGCAACTATGTCAAAAAAATTATAATTTAATGTCATTTTAACATTAAAATTTTTAAAGTTTTTGAAGATGTATAAACCTATAATACGTTGTATTTCTGTTTCTTTATTATTGAAAAATAAAAATCTTGTTTATAAAGTTAAATTTAAATTTTCTTAATAAAAAAATGAATTAAATTTGAACTCAAAATTAGCAGTTAAGTAAATTGTTTCTCTTACAAAAAAATATGGTTTCTTTTAAATTTAAATATATTTAAGAGATGAGTTAAGCTATTTATGTTAAAGATTATGCTTAGAAGTGCAAATATTTATATGTATATTTTTAATATTTTTAGGTAACCCTCGCAATAAAACCGCCCTTCAACCGGGCCATTCCCTTATGGATTGGATCCGTTTGGGGCAGTCAGGACGCGATTTGACCGGAGTCGGAAGTAAAGCTGGTACATTGAAAATTACACCCCGACAATTAGCTGAACACTGTACAGAAGAGAATGCGTGGATTGCAATCAGAGGAAAGGTGTATAATGTCACCGCTTATTTACCATTTCATCCTGGTGGCAAAGAGGAGCTGATGAAAGGGGCAGGAAAGGATGCGACACAGATGTTTAATGAGGTAAGCGAAGATTCGATTAAATAGATTTTATTGCAATAAGACTTTTCTGGCAATGATTTTATTTTTAAATGTTTTAATCGGATTAAAATCCGTTAAGAAACATAAAAATTTTCAAGAGACATCAAACATGAAAGATCAAAAGCAAGGAATTAAATTAAATAACATTTTTAATTACCTTAAAGTAAATTTTAAAACTGAAAAAAATTCAAGTTTTTAAGATGATAACTTATTAATTAAGTTTAAAAGTTTTCGTTATAATAATAATTGATTTACTAAAAGTTTTACGAATTTAGTAATTATTAAGTTTTCAATTTTTTATATTTTCTTTCTGATGTTTTATTACAACAAAACATTGATTTCTTCCGCGTCCAACAACGTAAAAATATATGATACTATAACAGAAAAATAATAAAAAGAATCATTCATCTTTTCCGAACATCAAAAATAACTTTTTTTGTGAGTTTCTGTTACTTTTCGTATTTTGGCAAGCCATGAGAACATGAAAAAACAAAGAATTTCAGAATGTCATCTTACTTTGATGTTTGATCCTGAGAAACGTAGGAAGGATACATTAATCTTTAAAGGGATTATTCTTATTCCTGTTTTTTAGAAGGTTGTTATTTATTTCTTTGATAAGGTTTAAAAATCTTTTAAAATATAGAAATATAAGTAATTTATTTTGATGTATAATTTTGTTTCTATGGAAAATAAAATAAAGTTGTTCAAATTTTTTAAAGGTACATGCTTGGGTTAACTATGAATCAATTCTTCAAAAATGCCTGATTGGACGGTTATCAGCTTTAGAAGCAAATATGGATCCTGAAGCTTTATTTAGAGATACTGATTCAACAACACTTAGACTTAATTCCGGTTTGCAATTAGTATCTCAGGTTTATCCAGTGGATTCTGTAAGTGAAGTTGTGGAGCAACCCAGATTTGATTGGATTCAAAAAACGGATAATATTACTGTTATTTTTTATACAAAAGGTTTATGTAATCCAGAAGTTAAGGTGAGTTTATTATTTATTCATTTATAATATGGAACTGATTAAAAAAGATTTATTATTGTCTGAAATTATACATTTAGTTTGATAAACAATCAAATAATGAAAAATTTCAATTATATATTGTTTTTTACTTCAGATTACGGTCCCCACCAAAGAAAGCAACGTGGACATCATCTTCAAATATGAAAATTATATTTTTACAAACAGTTTACAATTATCACAAAATATTCATTGGCCTTGCAATGTGAAAATTCATCATGAATCCGGAAAAGTGGAAATTACATTTAAGAAAATTTTATACAAAATATGGGATAACTATGGAGCATTAACACAAACAATAACAGAAGTTCCCCAAGAACCAGATGATGCTAGGATAAAATATATTGTTTTAAGAAAGGCCAAAGAAAATTATAATTCCTGTTTATTGACGTTACAAAGAAGTGATGGTATCAAACAAATTATTCCTCTTGGATATCATGTTAAAATTTATCATCAAACTGATGGTACGATTTTTCTACACAATAATAAATATTATTTCATATATTTTATAAAATTTTCCTCAAAATTGTTATTTTATTATCTAATAAAAGTTTAATTTTGAACAAATAATAAATAAAGCTGTATTGTAAAATATTAAATTTAAGAAAGAAAACATAGCGTAATATTTTTTGCACTTATTTCAGGGAAAATGTAGTCGCACTTGTGAACTTATATAAAACCTTTTACGGTTTTAATTTAAAGTTTATTTTATATCAGGCATTTTAAAATAATCTCCTTTTAAAGCTTGAAGTTAATAACTTTAAATCCAAAATAATCTTTTTATTTTATTATCCGAGTTTTATGCTGCCAGATAATTTTTTAATTAAGTTGTAAAATAACTTTTTCAGTAATAAATATGACTTGAAATTTTAAAAATTATTAAAAATAAATATTTTTTATGTGATTAGTAATTAAAAAATCTAATTAACTCTTTTTTAATTCTAGATGAGTTAGTAGTACGAGCATATACACCAGTTCCAAGCAAATTTATGCGCCAGTGTGCAAGTGACTGTACATATAGTGGCGACGTATGTATTTTAGTAAAAAAGTACACAGATGGTAATATGAGCCAATATATTTGTGGAAAAAATAAAGGTGACATTATGGAATTATCTCCTCCAAAAGGACATTTTAGTTTGAAATCGTTTGAAAATAGAGATTTATTTTTAATGATTGCTGGTGGAACTGGAATTACACCAATGCTTAGTTTATTAGGTTTCATTTTAGAAAGGCGACAAAGAAAATGGTAAGTTTATAAATAAAAATTATAAAATTGTGTTTGATTAATAATTTGTTGCAGTCAACGATTAGCTCTTTTGTTTTTTAACCGGACGGAAGCAGATATTTTGTGTAGAGATCATTTAGAAAATTTGGCAAAGGATGATAATAGGTAATATTGTATTATTATTAATTACTTTTATTTTTTTGATTTTTCGCGTAAGTTATGTTTTATTTTTCAATTTTTTTCTAAAGTGAATGCAAATTAATGTATTTTAATATATTTTTTTGTCGTGTTTTAACAAGTAAATGAAAAAATAATATTTTTATTATGGACGATATTATTCTATTAAAATAAAAAAAACTATTTTCATTAATTAATCTATTTTAACAATGAAATATATTTATTATATTTTAAAATATTTATTATAGAAATTATTGCCTTATTATAAAATATTGAAGCTAAATTGATATTTTTTGTTCTTTTTATTGTAATTTCTTATTTCAAACTTTGTTATACCCAGGGATGCGTTATTCCATGAGCAAAAAGTACCATTACCCAGAAACCCCATTAAAAAGGGACTCCTAAAGTTTTAAATTAGATTTTTAATTTGTTTTGTTGGCTGTAATTTGCAACAGTTTACTTTAACAATATTTTTTAAAATAATGGAGTCTATATTGGGTCTTTGATTATATCAATAATTCTTAAAAAAAAAATATATTTGAAAAAACATAAATACGTTGATTAATTTATTTTAAATTTATTAAAGAATGAAGTTAATTTCGTTTCTTTATTAAATTAATGAATTGTTAATTTCAGAGTAATACTCAAACATTGTTTATCAAATCCCTTAAAAGAATGGCCAGGTCATAGAGGTCATATAACATCAAGTATTTTACGAGAAACTATTGATGAAATTTGTAACGACACGTCTTCTTTTCCTACGGATATATACCCAGTTTTATGTGGTCCACCGTTGTTTTTAGATTTATCTAAAAGTTTATTGGAAGAAATTGGTTATAGTCCAGAAAATATGCTATTATTCCATGGATAGTATCGAACATATGGATAAAACAATCAATTCTAGATCGCTAGTAATCATTTCTTCCGGTGATTTAAGTGATAAAATGGTGGTGGGAAATGCAGTTTGGTGAAAAATTTATCGATATATGGTGAACTAAGCAGTGGTTAGTTTTAAATTAATCTGGTTGCTTAAAATTATTGGAATCAACAACTTTTTTCCAATTTTAAACTTTAAAACTTATATTTTTACATGTTTTTGTAGTTTATTTTAAATAATATAGGTTTTATAACGTAAAAATAAAAAAAAATACGTATTATTTTGGAATAAATTCTGTAATTAATTTGTAATAAATAATAACTAATTAAAATATTTTATTTATATTTCTTAAAACTATTTTTTTTTCTTTATTATTGTATTTTAATTTCGTTTGAAACAGTATAATCAAAAGTATATAAAACAAAGCAAAGATAATCAAATTTTTATAATAATTGACTTCTTAAAATTAATTCTTAATTCCGAAAATTTTGGGTGATTATTTTTTTGTTTTATTATATACATAATTTTAATTACACCATAATTTTGCTTTATTAATGTTAGGGCAAATATTTTTATACAAAAGTTGTTCAGAATTAAAATCTGCATCCAATAAGTTGTTTTTAAATGATATGTGATGATCCTGTCACGAGATACAGGAATAATAATATTTCCATCTTTAAGCAGTTTTACAAAGTGCCAACAGTTTGAGTTGTTTTAATTGTTATTTCAATGTAAGAAAGATTAAAATAATTGAAACTTACGAAAAATTAGGCAGACCCATTTAAATTATTGTGAACTGCAGCTTAAAAATTATAATTAATTTTTATGTGAATAAAGAAAACTCAAATAAATAATTTCATCGATATTTTATTTAATTCATTTTTAAATGTAAAGGCAAGATTTTAGAGAAATTCCTAAATACAAGAATTGAAACAATGTTATTTAAGTTAAAGTAATTTGTTTTATTTTTTATGGTTCTCTATAAACTGCTTAAAGATTGAAATATTATTTTTCCAGTTTCTTGTTACAGGATCGTCATATATCATTAAAAAGGTTCATTTGATATAGATTTAAATTCTAAACATCTTTTGTATTTAAATATTTGTCCTAACATTAATAGTAGAAAATTTATGACTTTTATTTTTAAATTATATTTCAGTTGGTCTTCAAGAAATTAATTAAAAAAAATAACAATATTAATGAAGAATTATTCCAATAATTAATGTTTTTATTTCTGATTTTTAGTTGATGCAAAATCATATTTTGAGCAACTGCATTAAGACAAAATAAAATATAAACAATCACAAATATAACAATGTATAAAAAACTAACAGCTTTAAATATTCAGTGTTAAGAATTAAGAAATGATGGACCATCTTAAATATAAAATACAACAAATTGTCCTTTCGCATAATATATATTTTGGTACAAAGATGAATATATAATTCGTAATTTAAATATAAAAAATATCATTATTATAAGTATATGGATTCACTAGTAAATGTTATAGATTATAGATTTGTAAAAAGAATTCATAGATAATTTTTACGTTTATAAATAGGCAGGACCTGTTCATTTCGTTAATACATATATCAAAGAACAAATGTGGTCTTTTATAAGAAATAATAAATTTATTTTCTTACAAATCTACTACTCAACTATTTCAAATAAAGTAACATTTTTTAGTTTAAAATATATTTATGTTTATTAAAATAGTTAAATTGTAATTATATCTATAAAATATTGTTGTAGTATATAAATTTTTACCTAAATGTGGCTTTAAACATGTGATTTTGAATAGCAATATCTTAATATATCTTAATTCGTTTAAATTTCTTTAATATTATTGTAATTTATTATCAGTGTTTAATATTAAAATAATAAAAATAAACCAATTTTAATTGATACTAAAACATTTTCAATCAGGGATTCGTAAAGTAATAATAAATAAAATGAGATAAAATAAACTTAAATTAATCTGTTATTTTATTAATAACTATTTCTACATGTTTCCATTTTATAGTTAAATATTTATATAAGTTAAATGTACTTGCTATGCTTTTAATTGCTTGTTAATAAATATGTTAAAAAACTGCCATTTGAAATTAGAATGCCATTTATTGGCCTACTATATTTAAATGATAATTTTTTGTCCATATCTGCTTTGGGACCATATATTGTTCAGTCTGTATTTTAAGTTTGTTTCATTAAATATTCTGTATTTCTTATAATAAATTATAAATTTAAAATTATCCTTTCATATGTTTTATAATATTATCCTTGATTTTCTTTTATCTTTCGAAAGAAGGTAAGAATTCATTGTTATAAATAATAATAATGTTTTTAAGGCTTATATTTATAAAGGTAGATGTCAATCTAATCATTTTAAATAAACGTTTATTATAATAAAAAAAATCAATAATTTGTATAAGCAAGTGCTGTTATCTATTCTTAAAATATTTTATTAATAGTTTAATTGATTGGAAGATAAAACATATATTTACTTCATTAACAATTATTTTCGTAGTTTATTATTGTAAATTTAAATAATATAAAATAAAATTAATAGATTAATCTGTGATATTCGTTGAAAGATAACGCTAATAATTTAAAATAATATTTAATTAATAATAAATTTGTAAATTATACGAAGTCTTAAGAAAAGAAATATCTTTAGAATCATCAAAATATATTTATTTTCTTTTATAAAATGTTAGTTTACTATGTTTAGAATATGTTAACAAATTTTGAAAATAAAATTATAACATGAACCTGTGATTCTTACGCTTGGCGTTTAAGCGCTACCCAAACTTGAAACGCGTTTTTCTCAAAACTATGTTTTTCAAATTTGCATGACCAATAACTCCAAAATTTTTTGACCGATTCCGCTGAAATATTTAACACAATTAAAAAACTACTATAATTTGTCTTCAAATCAAAAAATTGAAACAACATTTAAAAAATTTATTTTTTGAAAGCAAAACTCGTTGAAAAAATATATTAAAACTAAAAATAAAAACTTTGACTGTCTCAAAACTTCTGTTTTTTTTTTCTCAATTTGGATTACGGAGAAATTATGATTATTAGTCATAGGAAAAAGAAATATTTTATTTATTTTATGTAAAAACCACGAGGGCTAGAGTTCACGCCAATTAATAACTTGCAACTCGTCTTTCCTTGAAAACATCGTTAAAGCATCACTATCTTTAATAATTTTGTAAAAAAAAATATTGTAAAAGTTGAAAGATCAAATACACAGTATTTAAAAATTCTGTCATATTGGTTAAATTTTTCATTTAGAAAAAAAATTTGTGTCCTAAAGCTATTTCTCTCAAAAACTAATATAATTCCCTTGAAGCAATGAAAATCCTTATAAATATTTATTCATATTTTTGAAATAAATCGAATGGTTAATTTGAATAAAAATAAAATCAGTTATCGTTTGATTTAATGGAAAATTCATGTATAAAGTTCAGAATCATAGTGTCATTTGTTTTATTAATAAAGCAAAAAGTATAGATCAATATTTTCATAAGTTAAAAATATATTTATAATAAGCAATGATATATACTAAAAAAACATAAAATGCAATTAACAATAATAACAGAACGATATTTATCTTGAAATAAACATTTGGCAAAAATTCAAAATGCATTAAAAATAAAAACCATTAAATGAATATATTTATTCTACACTTAAAATCACATTATTAAAGTAACAAATTATTATGATCAACATAAAAAACAATTTTATTTTTCTTTTGTCGTAAATAAATCCATAGTCATGTAAATAATCTGAAAACATACGTTTTATATTTTTGCAGCATTTTGTCACTGCGTATTTTTGTCAACAATATTTCTATTTTTTCTAAAATCCAAGTAGCCATCGACAAAAATATTTTGTTCACGACAGTGGGATTCAGTAAATGTAAAAATGAAATATCAGCAATAGTTTTATTTGAGTAATATGAAATGTTTTTGAAGATTCTAGTTCATTGCATACAACGGATGTGTTTTGACAATAAATCATTAAATATAGCGTCGTTTTGAACTGTATAAGCATTACAACCACGAGACGAATAACGGTTATGTTCTATAAACAAGTATTTTATTTTATTTTATTTGAGATTTTTGTTTGCTTATAACGAATCTAGTTCACGTTTTTTCGGATAAGTAGGTTTTGTTTTCGGTGGACATTTAACGATTATTTTTAGACTGAAAGAACTGAAAGGAATTTGGGAAACTATTTTTATCTAATTATATGCGTTCAGTTTTAAAATACTGGGATCATTTTAAAATAAACTTGACCGATTAAAATTATAAATTTAGAGTGACGGATGAAAAGTTGCTATAATTTGTTTTCTGTGAAATTTTTAAATGGTTTGTCTAATTATATTTGGCTTCGCTTTTTCAGAAATTTGTAAAATATACATTAATTTATGTTTTAAAACTGAATAAGATATCTATAAATTAGTTAATCATTTAATTGTTTATTCTTTTAAGAATATTTTGAACGTTTAATTATTTCAAAATTCAAACTATCTCCAAAGTTATAGCAATTAGAAAGAATATTTGGTTTTAAGACACTAACGCCGTACTGATTTTTCTTAAGTGTTTTTCTGGAAATTATTTTTTTCAAACTGGTGTACAAGATATCTCAAGATCTACTTAACTATTTTTATTCAAATTTACAACATATATTCTTTATAATATTATCGTAAACTTGACCTAAGATTTTTTTTATTGGATGCCATGTTCGCAAGTTATAAATTTTTTAATCGTAAAATTTTGATAAAAGTTTCTACAAAAATATTTTTTAAATTAATTTCCTACGTCACATCTTAGCTATTACTTTTCAAAATAATAATTTATTTTTTATTTTTCGTACAATGCTTGACAGAGAAAATAATAACACTATTAGCAAGGATTTTTAAAAGATACTCTTACTTATTGACTCATATCTTTGACATTTAAATTTTTTTTAATTCGTTAATATTTAAAATTATCCATAAAATACTAAGTAAATGTGTAAAATAAAAATTATTTTATATACTTAATAGCTGCGTCAAAAAGGTATTTATTTTTATAGCTATTTTTCTATAATCGGATTAAAATTATTCTGACCATTTTTAAATGAAAAACATAAAAATTCATAATGATTAAAGGATTCATATCTGCTGAGAGCATTAAATATATTTTTTTAATAAATGAATTTGATTTTAATTAGTTCATTTATAAAAAATTAATTTTAAATTAATATTTTATAAAATATAGTATAAATTGTTATTGTAAGAGAAAATGCAAAACAATTTTTTTTTCTATTTAAGAAACATTAAGCGCATATAAACTATAGTTCATATTTTTAAACCAAAATATTTTTTACAAAATTTATAAACTCATTAATTGTTTTTTTCATTATTAATAAAAATATGATCATTTTTAATTAAATAGAATTGATTTTTAAAATATTTTGAATAGTCCTTCTTAATCGATCATAAAAATGTACTCTTAAAGACTAAATATGAAAAGTACATTATTCGACATTTTACAGAATGCCTATACATGTAATGATATCTTTTTTTTATATAAATCATCATGGACACTATTAAAATTTAAATTATGATAAAATATATAAAATTACAATGTTTATTTAGAAGAAAAAATAAGTAAAACCAAAAACTCAATTAAAATTTCTTGAAATGATACATGCCTCGATTTACTCGAACAATAAAGTAGCTCGTCTTCCTCAAGAGGCAAACAAAAGATTTACTTTTCATCCGTTACATCGTAGCAATATCCGTTATTCTATTGCGCTTTATTTTCTTAGGTGGTGATGTAAATAAAAAAAAAAGAACGGTGTTGCACGAACCGAATCCGAGAATTAACCTAATTAGAAAATTCTCCACCTTTTACTTCTTCGTTTCATTTGAACCACCCAGTTTTATCCCTCAACCGTTTCCTGCTTCTCTGAACACAGGTTTCAACCTGCGAAAAGACTGGAAGACAGGGACGGCGCTTGAGATTTCAAAAGAAATTTATTTATGAATGAAAATAAATATAATTTTATCTGCTTGTTGTACAAAATATAACATCAATTAAAAACATTTTAAGCTTTTGTTTCACAACTTAATAACGAAATAAAATAAATATCTTATTGATAATTAATGTCTAATTTCAATAAGATATAAAAATAAATTGTAATTTTAGAAAAATATAACAAAATATGAAGTGTACGACCCTACAATTTAAAGTGGGTAGATGCAATGTCGAAATTACCCTTAGTACCACCACTGCGCGAATGATCATAAAGAAAGAAATTAAAATTTAATTGAAATGAATAAAATGGGTCTTGGAAGGAGGCGTACCGCTGTATCAGCGTTTTGATACTATTTTAAGGAACTTTCTTATTTTGTTTCATTTATCTTTTAAGAATTATAATTGTTAAAGTAAATATATATTACAAATATTAGATTAAGTAATTAAATAGAACGTATTTTTATGTCCTGCAGCTTTTTTAATTACTTAATATTTTATATATTTTATTAATGATCATATTTTAAAATTCCATTTTCATATAATAAATAAAAAAGCTGTTACAAACTTTAAAACATATAATAAAACATTTGAAATGACTGTAAGAGTGTTTTATCTTCGATTCGATCAAAAAGATCAGAAACAATTTAAGAAGAGAAAAAGTTATAAAGTTTTCACTTTTCGAAATGGAACTATTTTTACTTCCTCGTGAAACTATAAATTTTAACGTAAACTTCTGTGATATATATTCGAGATTGTTATACAACCACTTAACTAAGATATATTTTCTACATGACACAAGATTCATAACTTAAGTTGCATTAAAATAACATGAACTCAATGTGTATAAAACTAACACGAGGAATTATACGCGCATTATGTTATACATATGTATGTATTGTTGTTCTTGTTTCTAATTTACAGGATAATAGCTATACATATATAAATTTACATTATATTTATATTAGTATTTGCAAATGGTGGATAATAGGGTCATTTGTTGATTCTTGGCAGATACTAAAATTAACCCAAAAACTCTTTAAATAGATTTTGATATAAAATAACTTCACTTGCTATAGAAAATAAAATGTATTTATTTTAATTATTTATAAATTGCTAGATTTGTTTCAAATATATTATTTTATGCACATTCTAGCTATAATTAATAAACTATACAAACAGATAGAGTTTAATAGAAAATTAACAAGAAATATATTTATTATGACACTGCTTATAGCGAAGAATCGATTGTTGCGAGTAAATTTGGTTAATTTATTTTTTATTTCTATGGAAAATTATTTATAGCGACGATTTTTTATTATTGCAACTGAATTCAAGTTTTCATTGCTGAATTTTGTGCACTAATATGATGAAATATCCTAAATGGTTATAATCTTACATTATTTAAGTAAAGTTTCAGTTTTTTTGCAATTTATTGAACCAGAATTTTTCCAAAATTTGTATTAATGCAATTTCATTTCGCAAGCTAGTAAAAATGTTTTACAAAATTATTGTCTTCATAATAAAAACATTAAATGTATAGTTATAAATATATAAAAATAAAAATACAATACTGAACTTATTGAGATAATTTATAAAATATATATAAAAAAAATATATATATAATGAAATATGGATAAACATTTTTTTTTGATTATCTATTTATTTCAATTGTTTTGCATTCAAAATTAAAATACAGTATAATTTAACCAACTAAATTAATTACAAAAGTTATTTTTAGTTTTTTATTTTTCTTTTTTATAACGACTTTCGGTTATTACGATTGCTTTTACTGCTTATATGTTTGTTTTTTAACTTTAATCACATTTTTCATATTAAGCCTTTAACATTAACTTTAGATAACACTAAAGCTCAGTATCATATTTGTTGGACAGTTTTTTTTCTTTTTTTTTTTAGTATAAATTTATAACAAACTCATTTCAATTGGAATTAAGTGTTTTAAATAAGAAAAAATACACTTTGTATTATTTACAATTAAATATAGGTAACAATTAAGACTAATCACAAAAAATAAAATCAAGTTTAAAATTTTTTTAGTTTTTTTAGATATGACTGATTGATTTTTTATTAATAAGTAATGTTTAAATAAAATTTAAAGAACACTTAAGCAAACAAAAACAAAAAAAAATCTGATACCTCATGTCATGAAGACAATAAAAATAATTTTAATGGATAGTTATTTAAAGGCTGTATTTCCTCGAAGTAGATTAAATCCAAAAGGCTTTAGCCATGAAGAGAATACTCATTGCTTCTAAGAAATATCTCTATAAATATATATTTTCTATTATATTTCTCGAGGTGGTGTAAAAAACAAAAGGCATATAAATGCTGTTAAATACAGTCAATGAAATGTAAATTTTAATAATAAAAATACAATTAACAAACTATAGACCCTTGCTTAGAATTCTTAAGGAAGTTTAAGTTGATCTTAAAAGTAGTTAAGGACTTTGGAAATAAAAGCAATTGAACTTAAAAGAAACTCGATGGATAAACTTTCTAAGAGGAACTAGATATATACTTTTATTAGTTTAATATATAATAAAATAGAATAACTTATATATTTAGTCCAATTATTAAAGAATATTTTTAGTTTACTGTAAAAACTTTAGAAAATATAGATGAAACAATTACCAGAAATAAATGTGAACAATTATAACATTTTTCCTTTCACGTGATACAAGTAAATAGCAAAATATATTATAGTAATTTTTACAACTTAGTTTACAAAACATTAATTTTTAGGATTATGATCAGATTATTTTATATTTATGATATTTTCCACGCGTATTTATAATAGCGAAGTACAAACTAGGAACTTACAGCCGTAAACAAGGTCTGATATTTACAGAAAAGTCTGTGTTGTTACTGTATGAAAAATAGTCATGTTTTAATTACAATTATATATGTATGTACTTTAAAAAAACTTTCATTAAAACCATCATATTTTAATTAGATATGTTTGCTATTGTAGAATAGTTAAGTTAAATATTTATTTATGGTTATTAATATTTCATTTGTTAATAATAATTTTAGTTTTCTTCTGAATTCAACTCATTTTTATTAATATTTAAATAAATAATATTCAGTATATTGCATTTAACATATATTTTTTCTTCAATTTTATTATTAAAATTTCAAAAATTGGCCTTGACCATGAGCTACACGTTTGTCTAAAGAACGATTTTACGTAAATTTATTAATTTAATTAAAGAAATATACGAAGAATAAAAACTGCTGTTCACATTATTTTCTTCAGTTAAGTATCATCAGGCAAAGCATTAACATCTAACAAAAATATTTTATTAACAAGTATTTTTTAAACATCAAGAATTGAGTTTTATTTGAAGTGTTTTAAAAACCATTTAACAAAATTGTGAATTTAATTTATTTGTGTTCAAAAGTGTTTCAACAATGAATCAACAATTGAAACAACAATTCATCATCCAAAGTTCGAGAAGTTTTTCATCTCCCATGATTGGAGCATCTACCGATAAGTTTTTAATATTTTTATCTTGCGCCTTTTATAAATTTAAATATACTTGAATCGAAAGTATATTTTTAAAATAATTTCATTGCTTCGCAATATATAAGTATCACTATATACTCCGAAAAATTTAAACTATATAATTAATATTTAAATTCATTTTCTTCGAAAAATACAAATATATTTTTTTAAATATTCAATATAAAA
>NEEE01001172.1:9684-20561 GCA_002278615.1 Pogonus chalceus
AAAATTTTACGTTTCCAGAAATGTATGTTTCTTGGTATTCTGTAGGAATGTCATACATGCCCCGACATGATTTGATCCGAGGACACTGCCAGGCGAGGTGTTTGACTGGAGCAATACATCTGTCAAAGAATATTGCAGATGTCCTAAGGCCAGCTCAGCGAGGACAGAAACCTCGCGTAGAGCAAAAGAGAAAATGCTGGCTTGATTCCGGTGTCCAGTATGCACAGGGACTGCGAAAGCATGGCCTATTGTTTCTTTTGGCTTAAAGAGTTTTCAGCAAGAGGTGTCAGTTAAGTCTCTACAGGAATAACTTACTTGTGGCGGCCAAGCGTTCATAGCGTTCATCACGAAAATATTATGTATGTTAAAATACATAAAACCTTGTATATTTCATGTTTCAGTAACAACACATAATTTTTTTAAAGGATATATATATATATATATATATATAAAAATATTGGTTTCGCTTTTTTATGTATAATCCTGTGTACCCTGTTTTAACTATATTTTTCTACTAATCCAGGGTCCATTTTTACCTACTCTCTACTATTAGTTTAAATATATGTATATATATTTTTTCCCGCAAGATGGAAAAACATGTCCATCGCCGCTTATTTTGGGCTGTTCAATTTTTCATGTTGAAACAGTCAATTCTTCTATATACCGCCTTTCTAGCAACACGTGTTTTTGCTAAGAAACAGTTTGTCCGCTACTTTTTCTATATTTGTAATTGTGTGTGCCACGTGTGTGATTTGTGTTACATTTAAAACTCATAACGCTCCGCATCTGCAACTACTGTCCAATAGGATAACGCGAGTTGCGTTTACCGCAGCTATAAATACCTGGAGGTATTTACGTCTTGAAGAAGTCTTCAGAGTTCTGTAAGTAGTGAGTACATTCCCACTTATTATTTTCTCCCATCTGTACTAAGAGGGTTGAAACCGCTCCTACCTTTGTACCCGCTAAAGCCAAGTTTAAGAGTCAGCAGATTCTTTAAGTTTGCANCATGGTGGCAACTGCTCTACACAGTACAATACTCTGCCTGGTACGTAAGCCGTCTACAGACAATTCCGGGCCTCAACATCGAAGTTAATGTATAAATACCCATGTTTGACTGGTTTCACGATAAATAAACATAATAAGATAATCTGACCGTTCTTTATAGTTATGTACCTCAGCAAAATAGGCTCGTGCGACTAAAAATGCGAATATTTTTAGCCTAGTATTATCATATTAGGAGACACGCATTTAATTGGGCCTTTCGACTCTTGAGGCTCCAAAATATAACGTTGCCAACTTTGACTTGACAGGATTCCGCCTTAGAAGCGTTCAAGCATAATCTCACGGATGGTAGCTTCGCACCACCGCCCGCTCGAGCGAGTGTGTGAACCAAATGTCCGAACCTGCGGTTCCTTTTGTACTGAGCAGGATTATTATCGCAACGACTGGTCATCAGTAGGATGAACCTAACCCGTCTCCCGACAGTCTAAACCCAGCTCATGTTTCCTATTGGCGGGTAAGCAATCCGACGCTTAGCAAATACTGCTTCGCAATAATAGGAAGAGCCGATTTCAAAAGATCAAAAAGCGACGTCGCTATGACCGCTTGGCCGCCACAAGTAAGTTATCCCTGGGGTAACTTATCTGACACCTCTTGCTGAAAACTCTTTAAACCAAAAGAAACGATAGGCCGTGCTTTCGCAGTTCCTGTGTTTACTGAACACCGGGTACAAGTCAGCATTTTCTCTTTTGCTCTACGCGAGGTTTCTGTCCTCGCTGAACTGGCCTTAGGACACTTGCGATATTCTTTGACAGATGTATTGCCCCAGTCAAACACCTCGCCTGGCGGTGTCCTCCCACTGACGACTTGGTTCAAGAATACCATAACAGTTGTCACCGGAGCGCTCAACGTTTGCGTTTTGCCTAACCGAGTAAGTAAAGAAACCATGAAAGTAGTGGTATATCACCGGCAATTATTGCTTATCTCCCACTCATGCTACACCTCTCATGTATCCTTACAGTACCAGAGTATAATCATGCTTAACAGGGTCTTCTTTTTCAGCTATTTTTTCCAAGAGTGTTCCCTTGGCAGTTGTTTTGCTAGATAGTAGATAGGGACAGTGGAAATCTCGTAACCTCATTCATGCGCGTCACTTATTAGATGACGAGGCATCTGGTTATGTTCTGCAGCATTGTTCGCCATGCAGGAATTTTGTCCAAGTGGGTGAGGTGGCCGTCTCTTATAAGCGTGGAAATAGACATGGCTCCTTAGTAGTAAACAAGAGTTTTACTGCAAACTTCAACTTCGACAGAAGTCTTAACTTGTGCTCTACTATCCGCACTCATGGCTTGAAATGAAACTTTGAACATCATGGAAAAATTAGCCCAAAAGGGTCTTCTAGAACAAGAAGGCCACATTTTGCCTAGTGAGCAACAAGTTTCCGGGAAAGGGCGCGTGGAGCCAATCGCCAGAGAAATCCGATATACAAACAGACACGGAGATCTCTCTTGCCGCTGTGGCACAATTCAGAGACCTTACGACTCGCAGCATCTGTGCATTAGATGCCTTATACTAAAATCTTATACTTAAATAATCTTACTATTCAAAAATAAAATAAAAAAAATAAATAATATAACCGAAGTAAAATCATAAATTAAGATTAAAAACGTTAAAAGTACTGGTCAGTCGCCACCTTACCAGAGAACAGAGCCATAGTTACTCTCGTCGTTTACCCGCGCTTGCTTAAATTTCTTCACGTTGACATTCAGAGCACTGGACAGAAAAAACTCTAAGGGATGCTAATTAAAGAGAGTTTTAAAGACAAGCCTCATTACCACTCTACTAAGGCCTCGCAGCAAGAAAGATCCATGGAAGGCCAAGGCACATGACCGAGTTCGGATTCATAACGATCACGTTACCGCCTGGAAATTTAACCAGAAAATATATAAGGTTTACACATCAAAGTAAACATAAACACAATAAAGCACGTATATTACTGCCGAAACAATAATACTGACACCGCAAACTGGCCACAATTCACCCCAAATTTGCACACACATCACATACCTAAGAAAACACCTGTAATAGTAAGTAATACTGAAGTTTTACCTCGCTTAGGCCCGGCACGTTAGCCTAAACCCACCTTGCGACCAAGCCCGACACGTCCTGATTTTAAGAGTCAATTCTTATCCCGAAGTTACGGATCTAATTGGCCGACTTCTTTTACCTTTTTTTTTTTCTTGGTGGGGGAAACGCTGTTAAGCACTTGGTCAGGGGCTAGTCTGTCGTTTTAACTATACTCACTAAAACCTAACCACCAATATACATGGGGATTTCTGCAATCAAAAGAACCACCTTTTGGCATTACTTTCCGGGTTGCCCCTTCTCCCTTGCAAATAGTTATTCGGGCTGGGGATTGTCACGACCGAGTTGTGTTTTAATGGTCCTTTTCGACTTTTTTTTCCGCATTACTGCATTGGCAAGTCGTTTTATAGTGGACCATTTTGCTTCACTTTCCAACATTTGGTATATTATGTTTTCAGGGTTTATGTTCCCGTTTAGTTTTCTTTCCGCCATTGCTTTTTCTGCTATCCATTCAAAGCAATCAAAGAATGTGTGTCTGGCGGGTTCCTCCCCTTCTTTGCAGTAAGGGCAGATAGCCAAGTCCCTTCTAACTATCTTGTGAAGATAGGCTTTGAAGGAACCGTGACCGCTTATTAGTTGTATTAATTGGAAGTCTAGCTCTCCATGCTTCCTATCCATCCACCTCTTTATTTCTGGGATGAGTCTCCTATTCCAGTCTCCCATTCTTTCAGATTCATATTTTGTTTGCCAGGCACTCATGATGTTAACTTTGACAATTTAGGACTCTTTATTGTTCTTTTTGTACTTTTCTTATCTCTACTTTCTCTTTAACCAGCAGGTCAATAAGGAATTGTCCCGACAGTACTTGCGCTGCCGGTGTCGAAACGGTCCTATAGGCGTTGCAGATTCTTAATGTTATTTTCCGCTGCACCCGCTCATACGTTTGTCTTCATTTAGCAAGTTGCCTGGTTTTACTCTAGATTGGTGCTGAGTACAGCAGTATTGAGTTTACCACTGCACCCAGTATCCGTCTTTTTTTTTGCGGCTGGTCCTTCAATATTTGGCATTAATCGAGAGAGGTTTCTTGTTACCTGTCCTGCTTTTTTTGCAGTGCGGATAATGCGTTTCTGCATCTTAAGATCCTTGTCGAAGAAAACCCTACGATATTTAATACTGGGTGACGATCGAATCAATTAGTCCTTAACTGTGATGTTAATTTTTAAGAGTGATCGTCGGATTGCCAGTATCACCGCCTCTGTTGTTTCAGGTGCCACTTGCATGCCTTTGTTTCAAAGCCATTCGATAGTGCTGTTTATTTATACTTTGGTCTTCAATTTTAGTTCGGTTTCGGTTCAAGCTGTGACCACGATGCCGACGTCGTCTGCGAAACCTTTCGCTGTTGCATTCTCTGGTAGATCAAGCCTGAAAACCCCATCATACATGATGTTCCATAGAAGGGGCCCAAGCTTGGATCCTTGTAGCATTCTGCACGTCATCTTTATTTTGCTTTTTTCCCTGCTACTGATGGGTCTGCATTTCAGATAGCTTCTCGTAATTCTGACTAAATAAGCACTGATCTTTTTGCCTATCATTGCTTGTATAATATGTTTCCATTTTGCGCTGGTAAAGGCGTTTCATATGTCGAGACTCACAAGTTTGCAGAAACCTCTCGTGTTTCTTGATATGTTGCCCTTTTGGAGGCAGTTTATCACCTCTTTCATTGCATCTGTGGTACACATACTTTTTGTAAAACCAAACTGATATTTTGACAGTTCCCCATAACCTCCAAATCTTTTATCATTCTATCAGAGATCAATTGTTCTGAAATTTTGCCTGAAGTGTTTAATAGGCATAAAGGTCTCTATGAAAAGGCATCTTTCATGTTCTTCTTTGTCTTCTCTTTTAAGACAAGTCTTGTCATCATCCATTCAGGTGGAAACCTTCCTGACCTAATTATGTTGTTCACAATCTGTAGGAAAGTTTACGGATGTCCTAGTATAGCGGTCTTGGCAACTTCAAGTGTTATTTGATTTAAACCGGCTGTTTTCTTTTTTGCTGACTCGTCCTGATGTCTCTAATTCACCAGTTCTATCTAAGAAAACAATTCCCCTGCGATTTCGAGTTGGTTTTCGTCGCTTTATTTAAATTGCGACCTGATCTTTCCAACCAAAATTCTATAGCCCTGTTCGAAGATGTCTTAGTCCAAGTCTTGTTTGACTTTGATCCAAGCATTTCGTATGGCTTCGAGGATGGCTTTTCTAAGGACTCTTCTAGTCTCCTTATACTCTTCTTACCTGATGACTTTTTCCTTCTGAGTAGATAAAGCTCTTTTGTTGGTATTGTTGGACTTTCTACGTGCTTGGAGGCAATTCCTGCGTAGGTTGCCGATTTCTGTTGTCCACCGGTAGGCCTGCGTTTAATTGCTTTTCGGAGCTTTTTTCCGTGGGAAAGTTTTTTCGCAGACTTTTACAACGCGATTTGTAAACATGGCTGCGCTGGGTGCTTTTTTTCCTGCCCTCATAATATTTGCCAAATTTCTTTTGAACATAGGCATTTGATCCTCTGAGACTTTTCATCCTCGAGGTTCTTCGTTTTGTTTATGGTTGTGGAAGCTAGATTCCAGAAAATCAAATGTAATCCTTTTGTAAAAACTGAGAATCTTTTCTTCTAGGGTTTCTCAAAGTTTGATCACGTCTGCCTGTCAAGGTTTCACTTCTACTGTCCTGTTTATCATCTCAGAGGTAAGATTTTGCTTTGAAATCGCCTCTGAAAATGTCTTCACTTGTACGCTTCTTAAATTATTTCCCAAATATTTTTGGAAGGATTCAAAGATGTTCATGTCTACATTTAGTGAAATGTTACAGCTGTATATTTTATATACATCTACCTCTACCCATGTGAAACCTGTTCCGTATCTTTGATCTTTTTATAGGAATTTTGTTGTTAGCGCTATTTTTTTCTCTATCGGCGAGCTAGTGCTTTTGTCTGGCTAGAGAATTATTTGGTTTGCTAATAATTAATACATCAATTCCCCTTTTTCTCGCTGTGGCCATGATAACGTTGTGCAAGTCTCGCATTCTGCCTGCTTTAACTTGCAAGCATTTGATTGCAGAACTCTTTTCCGCTCTCTTGTTCTTATTAGCCATTTTTTTTTTAATAGAACACTCGGGGTCACAGCTGGACGATTTATTGAGGTAGACACGCTCAACTGCTTCCCTTTGCTGTTTTTTCTATCAAATGGGCTTGCGTTGACCTCCTTTCTTTGATGTAGCCTTCCAGGACTTGGAGATCTTTCTCCGCCTCCTCGCTGGCTTAACTTTGAGAGCAGCAGTATTTGAGGTATAATTTCTTCATGTTTTTGGTGTCTTCTGGGAAACCCTTAGCTCTTAATTTTGCCTTAACTGACACGAATGTCTGTCCGTGGTAGTAGCTTTCTTGATGTTTTGACAGGTATGCTAGATAAAGCCTTGCCATGTCAAAGTCTGAAGCTGTGGAAAGATGACCCTCTTGCTGTATCTGGTTGATGCGAGTGTAGCCTAGTCGTGAGAGATCTCATTTCTTTTAACCCTAGGCGTTATTTCGGCAGTCGCATTGCTTCCGTCGTTGCCAGTATTTGTGCCAACGGATGCGCGGAGGCTAGGGAGTTTCTGTAGTTCTCTTTGTAGACAGCCGCCGTGTACAAACCTTATGTGTCAGAGTTGTTCTTTAATAGGTCTTTTGTTTTTCCCTGTTTGGATTTTATCTGCTTCAGCCTTTTCTAGTGCTTTGTCTAGCAGCTGCAAGCCGGTTCTTCGATTTTAATTTTCCCTTTCAGGCATTTTAGAGCTTAGTTTTATTGCTCAAAGAGGAGAAAAATGCTTGTCCGTTCAATTTTGTCTTTTTTTTGTTTGATCTTTTTTCTCAATTTTGTTTGTTTTTAGGACGTTGGTTTTTGCCCTTTTAGGTTTAATTTTCTCCGCTTTTTGGGTCTCGGGAAGCCGGGTATTTTTTGGCAGATCTAATGCCTGCTAATAAACCGGGCATCTGGTTGTGTTTGCAGGGTGCCTTTACACCTTGCAGATGGTGCAAGCGCTTTTGTTCTCTGCGGGTGAAGCCCTCTTTGCCGCAGTTTCTGCAACACTTTGACCGGTCCGGTCCCGTGCATTTCCGATTAGTGTGTCCAACATTCTAAAATTGGAAACAGGTTGTCACCTGCCTAGCAGGGATGATCCTGCAGAGAGTTAACCCGATTCTCACGTTTTTCAGTCGGATCATTCTCTGCTCGTCATCTTTACGTAAGAAGACAGTGGTGTTTTGCGTTCCCGCTTACTCTTTGCGCAGGGAGGCAATGTGAATGACATTTGCCTCCTTCTTTTGCTCTAATGCTTTTTCTATTAACTGTTTTACATCTTCAGATGGGGCAATAGCTTCAATGTCCATTATATGGACTATTGCTTCCGGTTTTTGTCTTGGGGTATGGACTTTGTCCTTGCGCAGCTTATTTTGTAGGGCTTCCTTTATCAAACTCGCTTCTCCGCTCTTTGGTTTCCAAATAACTGTTAGTAACAGGTCCCCGGTTTTGGATTCACGATCTCCTGGGATCGTGTTTCCGAGACCTTTTGTGAGCATCTTATCTTTTACCGCTCTAAGCAAGCTGGCAAATGTGGCGTCTACTGCTTATTTTAATGATGATTGCATCGATTCTGTTTGAATTTGCCTCCGCTTTTTGTTTAGCTTTGGCTTTCCACCTTAGCTGAACGTGGATGGAGACCTCAACCTTATGTTTGGCTGCTGGCTCCCCCAGTGTCACCCAGAAATCTTCCAGCTTCTCGGACAGTTGTTCATCCCAGGGGAGAGCTAGCTTCTTTCTATTCTTATCTGCGACATCGCTGATAGCTACTTCAGTCCTTTGTCCAAGTTTTTACGTGTCTTTGTCATCGATTCGGTAGATTGTTCTTTGAACCGGGTCTTTGCCAGTGACCCAAGTGGCAATGTGAATTTAAGCCTTTTATTCTATAGGTTCCGCGATCCCTTTAAATCTGTTTTTGAAGAAACATTGGATACCTGTTTCTATCTTTGGATCGGATTTGGTTCTTACGACCCCTAGGTCTCAATCCGAATCCAAAGTTAGTAGGTTACTTTTCACTATTTTTGTATGGGTAAACCTTGGTTTTACAGGTTACCCCCATACTATACCTGGCTCTGGCTATTGCGTCTCCGCGTCTCACATGACCGGCTTTTTTTTTATGGCGCGGTTAGGTTTGCCGTTTTGTCTACCCTTTTTTTTTTTTAGTTAGTGTAGCAAGGCCTCAAATTTTTAATGTTTGAGTTTTGTGGCCATGATGACTAGTTTGTTGCCGCTGTTTACCACGTCCCGTTTGATATGAGTGACGGAGCCCATGGTTTCTTGTAATTCGTTTATACTGTCCAAAAGGTTTTGGACGATATTTACAATGTTTGCCCGAAAGGCTTATTCTGTTTCGCCTCCCGGCTCTTTATTTTTTCTTTTAAGATCCTCGACATTTGTGTTAATTGTCGAAAACTCTTTGACCAACCCTGCTCGTTCTCTACTTGTCGGGCTTTCATAGAGAAGGATATTTCTCCGAGTGGGTGGAGGTGTTCTCTACCGAACTTGCCTTCCCTTGAACCCATCTTCCATATTGCCCGATTTGTTGTCAATCTGGCAACTTTTTTTCCCAGTATCTGTGCTCTCGGCCTGGAATACTTCGTCTCTACCAGTTTGTACATGATTTCTCCCACATCCCATGAAGTCAGCAACGGTCATCGGGGCTTGCACCAGGTCGGAACCGTTGGCAAGATTTGTACCCGCGTGGGTTTGTTTATTAAACAAACTCTCCATCATTGGATTTTATCATCTAACCCTTACGTGCATTTTATACCTTCTGCCAAGTTTTCTTAAGCCTCCATACCTTAAGAAACAGACGCTGTTGCCATGACGCACCTCTGGTGACAGACGCCGGCGAATGGTGTAGGGACCAGGATTCGAACCTCGGTCACTACGTTCACAGTTTGTGAATGTAGGGTTTTAACACTAGACGACCTTTACGACTTTCCTTACCCTTTTTTTTTTCTTGGTGGAGGAAATGCTTTTACGCACTTAGTATGGGCTCGTCTGTCCTTTTGACCATACCCACTCAAACCTGACCACCAATATACATGAAGTTTTTCAACAGTCCGAAGAACTACCTTTTGACATTACTTTCCGAGCTGACCCCTCTCTTTTTTTAGCTATTTATTCGTGCTGAGGATTGTCACGTCCGGTAAAGTCTTTGTTTTACCTGGTCTTTTTCCACTAGTTCTTTTTTCCGCATTACTGCGTTTGCAAATTGTTTTATAGTAGACCATTGTTCTATAACTTCCAACATTATGTTTATATTGTTCACAGGGCTTATGTTCTTTCCTGGTTTCTTTTCCGCTTTTGCCCTTTCTGTTGTCCATTCGGGGCAATTGAAGAAGGTATGCTCGGCGGTATCTTTTTCTTGCTTACAGTAAAGGGCAGGTAGCCGAGTGCCTCCTACTTATCTTATGGAGATAGGCTTCAAAGAAACCATGTCCGCTTACAAGTTGGGTTAGGTGAAAGTCTAGCTCACCGTGCTTCCTATCCTTCCACCTTATTATTTCGGATATGAGTCTCCTCGTCCACTATTTCGTTCTTTCAGTGTCATATCTTGTTTGCCAGGCACTCATAGTGATTGCTTTGGCGGCTAGGGCATCTGCTTTGTTTTTTTTTTTTTTGTAAGTTTCCTCTCTCTTCTTTACTAGCAGGTCTATAGGGATTTGTCCCGACAGTACTTGCGCTGCAGCGGTCGAGACAGTCCTACAGGCACTGCAGATTTTTAATGCCATTTGCCTCTGCACCCGCTCATATATTTGTCTGTACTTTGCGAGTTGCATTGTTTTGCTCCAGATAGATGCTGAGTACAGCAGTATTGAGTTTACCACTGCACACAGTATCCGTCTTTTTGTTGCGGCTGGTCCTCTAATGTTTGGTAGGAGTCAAGAGAGATTTTTTTTGCTTCTGCTGCTTTTTTGGCAGTGCGGGTGATGTGTATCCGCATTTTAAAGTCTTTATCGAAGAATACCCTAAAAAATTTGATACTGGGTGACGTTTGGAACACTTGGCCCTAGATCGTGAAGTCCATTTCCAAGAGCGTCCTTCTGCCAGCCAGTATTACCGCCTCCGTTTTCTCTGGTGCCACCTGCAGGCTTTTGTTTTTAAGCCATTCAATGATATCGTCCACTGCTATTTTAGTCTTCAGTTTCAATTGGGCTTCAGTACTTTCCTTACCTACATTAATTTATAAACTAGAGGCTCTTCAACTTGAAAACCTACTGCGGATATGGGTACGAACCAGCGCGACACCTCCACGTAGCTTTCTTCTGGAATTTTAACGTCCAAGAAGACGATCCTGACACAGCCGCAACTACAGCAGTTGCATTCCAAACCCTATCTTCCTGCTAGAGGATTCCAGAGAACTCAAACGCTCATACAAAAGAGAAAACTTACCCAGGATCTCCCGGCGGCGTCTCTTAATTCTTTTGGGATAACCCGACGAACACTCTTACAAGGGCTTGACTTATTGACGGTTCCGCTGCCGGTTTCTGAAATAGGAACTAGATTTTCGTTCGCCCAATTAGTGTGATGCTTTAAAATATATATCCATTTTTGTATATATATACATATGCCTGTAAGAAAGTTATATGATGCTTTATTTTGTGTATTATTTACTTTAAAATTTTTGTATATTATATATTTACATATATTTTTTGCACATTCATTTTAAAATGGGTAA
>NEEE01001172.1:21264-32708 GCA_002278615.1 Pogonus chalceus
ATTAAATTGTTCATATGTTTTTGTATATCCTCATTTTTCTCTTGATCTTTTACTATGTCATGCCCTTTATTTAAGTTAACTATTTTTAAACGTTTGTCCATATTTTTATCTGGTTTCAATACTGGATTTCTGCTTAAGCAATCTTCCTCTAAATTTTGTCTTCCTGAAGCATACTTTATTTTAAAATCATATTGTTATAAAAAGTATACTAATTCTCTTAATTCTTTATCTGTTCTAGACTTAATATTTAAATTCTCTAACGGTTTATGCTCCGAATATACTGTAAAAGTTTTATCTATTAGCCAATATTGCCAATATAGTAATGCTTCTTCAATAGATAAACATTCTAAGTATATGGCTTTTTTTTTCTTTTGGACTTCATTTAATTTTTTTGAAAATTATGCAACGGGCTTTTCTTTTCCATTTGACTGTATTTGTTTTAATACCGCTTTGATACCTTCTAACGATGCATCTGTGTATATATTTATCAATAAGTTTTGATCAAAAATTTCTAAGATTGTTTGAGAGCATAGCAATTTTTTTATCTTCTCAAAAGTATCTTGAAATTTTGTCAACTAAATAAATTATGCAGTTGTTCTAAAATAATTGAACTTTTTGGTATGTATTCACGGTAAAAATTTATTTTACCTAGAAGTTGCCTGATATTTTTTTGATTTTTTGGGTTGGAAAATTCTTTATTGAAATTAAATTATCTCTCACTGGTTTAACTGTATTGTCTTGTATTATATGCACAAGACATTTAATCAAATCTAAAGCAAAAATACATTTTTTGAATTTAAGTCTAAAACCTTATTTTTTAATAGCCGCTAGCAGCTTTGATAAGTGGTTTATATGTTCGTTATAAATCTTGAAAAATACCTGGATATCATCTAGGAAATTAACCGTAAAATAAGTTAATTTATACTTTCTGAGTATATTACTCAATATTCTTTGATATATAGCTGGAAATGTCTTCAAATCAAAAGGTAAAATTGTCCATTAGAAATGGCCTTCCTGTGTTACAAAAGCGGTTTTCTTTCTTTCTTCGATTCGCAGGAGAATTGACCAGAATGCCGAGTTTATATCTATTGTTGAAAAATACTTACAGTTTCTTGTTTTCGTCACTAAATCTTCAATCAACGGGAACGGTTCACTTTTATATTTAAATCTCTGAAATCAATACACAATCTAGTTTTCCTGTTGTTTTCTTTTTTAAAAGCTAAGGTGACTGGTGCCGTAAACGGACTGTATGATTCTTCTATTAGATTTCTTTCGAGTAATTTCCCTACTTGTTCTTCAGTTTCTTTTTATCCTCTATAGAATATTTGTATGGTCTTTTATAACAGTATTTGTCTACGAGTAGATCAATACGTGCTTCATAATCTTTAACTGTTCCTATATCGTATTTATCCTTTGCAAAGCATGATTTGTATTTATCAATCAAATAATTTATTTTAGATATTTGCTGACTATTTAAACTATTCAA
This sequence comes from Pogonus chalceus, assembly GCA_002278615.1. Lineage (NCBI taxonomy): Eukaryota > Metazoa > Arthropoda > Insecta > Coleoptera > Carabidae > Pogonus > Pogonus chalceus. Next base: position 22,751 of record NEEE01001172.1, read on the forward strand.
ATTCATAGTAAATTCTTCTTCTTTTAAATGTTCATTAAAATTTATAAAATTCAAGTTTGTAGATATTTTTTTGGTTTTTTGTTTGATTTTCAAATTTTCGTTTTGAATCAGATTAAATTCTTTTCTCATATCTAGTTTAATTAAAAAATCATATTAAAAATTATTTCCATCTACAATATAAACATCTATGTTTTTTCTTTGTATCAAAAATCTTTATTGTTGTCAAACCTTTTGTTTATTTAACACCATTAATTGTTATTAAGTGTGGTTATACTAGGCTAAAAATGTTCGCATTTTAAGTCGCACGAGCCTATTTTACTGAAGAACATAACTATAAAGAACAGTCAGATTACCTGATTATGTTTATTTATCGTGAAACCAGTCAAACATGGGTATTTATACATTAACTTCGATGTTGAGGCCCAGAATTTTATGTAGACGACTGACGTACCGGGCAGAGTGTTGTACTGCGTAGAGCAGTTGCCACCATGCAATCTGTTGAGACTCAGCCCTTCGCTTNTTATCCTTAAAAAAATTATGTGTTGTTATTGATACATGAAATATACAAGTTTTTATGTATTTTAACATACATAATATTTTCTCTATGTGCGCTATGAACGCTTGGCCGCCACAAGTAAATTATTCCTGTAGAAACTTATCTGACACCTCTTGCTGAAATCTCTTTAAGCCAAAAGAAACGATAGGCCGTGCTTTTGCAGTCCCTGTGCATACTGGACACCGGAATCAAGCCAGCATTTTCTCTTTCGCTCTACGCAAAGTTTCTGTCCTCGCTGAGCTGGCCTTAGGACATCTGCAATATTCTTTAACAGATGTTTTGCCCCAGTCAAACACCTCGCCTGGCAGTGTCCTCGGATCAAATCATGTTGGGGCATGTATGACATTCCTACAGAATACCAAGAAACATACATTTCTGGAAACGTAAAATTTTCCGAAAAGGAGAACTGCCCGAAAAAATTATTGCACCATACGATAATATGTTCATTTTTAATATTCCTGTCACCCAATGAACACTTTATTCAAGAATACCATAACAGTTGTCGCCGAAGCGCTCAACGTATGCGTTTTGCCTAACCGAGTAAGTAAAGAAACGATGAAAGTAGTGGTATTTTACCGGCGATTATTGCTTATTTTCCACTCATGCTACACCTTTCATGTCTTCTTACAGTGCCAGACTAAAGCAATGATTAACAGGGTCTTTTTTATCAGCTATTTTTTCAAGCGCATTCTCTTGGCAGTGGTTTCGCTAGATAGTAGATATTGACAGTGGGAATCTCGTAAACTCAATTATGCGCGTAACTAATAAGATGACGAGGCATTTGGTTTTGTTCTGCAGCATAGTCAGCCATGCAGGAATTTCGCCCGAGTCGGCGGGAGTCGCGTGGAGCCCGTCGCCAGAGAAAACCGATATAAAAACAGACACAGAGATCTTTTCCGCCGCCGGGGCACACTTCAGAGGCCGTACGACTTGCAGCATCTGTGCATAAGATGCCTTATTACAAAAATCTTAGTCCTTAATAATCTTACTAATCAAAAATAAATAGATAAAAATAAATAACTTAACCGAAGTAAAATCTTAAATTAAGATTAAAAACGTTAAAAGAACTGGTTAGTTGCCACCTAACCAGAGAATAGAGTCTTAGTTACCCTCGCCGTTTATCCGCGCTTACTAAAATTTTTTCACGTTGACATTTAGAGCACTGGACAGAAATCTTATTGCGTCTAAACCCGCTGGGCCCATCGCAATGCTTTGTTTTATTTAGACAGTCGGATTCCCCTGGTCCGTGCCAGTTCTGAACTGATTGTTAAATAACGGCCAAAGAGAACACTAAGGGATGCTAATTGAACAAAGTTTTGTAGGCCAAGCCTCATTACTACTCTTTTAAGGCCTCGCAGCAAGGAAGATCCATGGGAGGCCAAGGCACGGGACCGAGCTCGGATTCACAACGATCATGTTAATATCCGGAAATTAAACCAGGAAATATATGAGATCTACACATCAAGGTAAACATAAACACAATAGGGGCACGTATAAGATAGGAAGATAGGAAGGAGGGACTCGTCTACCGGCCCTTACTGTAAGCAAGTGGAGGATACCGCCGAGCACACCTTCTTCGACTGCCCCAAATGAACAACAGAAAGGGCGATGGCGGAAAAGGAACTAGGAAAAAATATAAGCCCTGAAAATATTATAAACATAATGTTGGAAGGTGTAGAACAATGGTCCATTATAAAGCAACTTGCCAACGCAGTAATGCGAAAAAAGAAGCAAGTTGAAAAAAACCGGGAATAATAACAAACAAAACTTAACCGGACGTGACAATTTTCAGCACGAATTACTTGCTGAGAAGGGAGAGGGGGCAGCTCGGAAAGTTATGCCAAAAATGTAGTTCTTCGAGCTGTAGGAAAACCCCATGTATATTGGTGGTCAAGTTTTAGTGGGTATGGTCAAAAACGACAGAAGAGCCCCACACTAAGTGCGTAAAAGCATTTCCCCTACCAAGGAAAAAAATAAAAAAGTAACGAAAGTACTGAAACCGAATTGAAACTGATGACCAAAATAGCAGTGGACAATATCATCGAATGGCTTTAAAACAAAAGCCTGCAGGTGGCACCAGAGAAAACGGAGGTGGTAATACTGGCTGACACAAGAACGCTCTTGAAAATGGACCTCACGATCTAGGACCAAATGATCCAAACGTCACCCAGTAACAAATATCTTGGAGTTTTCTTTGATAAAGAACTCCAGATGCGGGAACACACCACTCACACTGCTAAGAAAGCAGGAGAGGCAACAAGAAACCTCTCTTGACTCCTACAAAATATTTGAGGACCAGCCGCAACAAAAAGACGGATACTGGGTGCAGTGGTTAACTTAATACTGCTGTACTCAGCACCTATCTGGAGCAAAACAATGCAACTCGCAAAGTACAGACAAATGTATGAGCAGGTGCAGAGGCAAATGGCATTCAAAATCTGCAGTGCTATAGAACTGTCTCGACAGCTGCAGCGCAACTACTGTCGGGACAAGTCCCTATAGACCTGCTAGTAAAGGCGAGAGTGGTTACATACAAAAAGAACAAAGAAGAAGCCCTAACCGCCAAAGCAATCAAGCTATGAGTGCCTGGTAAACAAAATGGGACACTGAAAGTACAGGAGAGTGGACGAGGGGACTCATTCTAGAAATAAATAGGTGGAAAGACAGAAAGCACGGAGTGCAAGATTTTCACCTAACCCAACTCGTAAGCGGACATGGTTCCTTTGAAACTTATCTCCATAAGATAGGTAAAAGGGACTCGGCTCCCTGCTTTAACTGTAAGCAAGAAAAGGATACCGCCGAGCACACCTTCATCAACTGCTCCGAATGGACAACAGAAAAAGCAAAGGCGGAAAAGAAACTAGGAAAAAACATTAGCCCTGAAAACATTATAAACATAATGTTGGAAGGAAAAGAACCATAATTCACTATCAAACAACTTGCAAACGCAGTAATGCGGAAAAAAGAGCAAGTGGATAAGGACCAAAACAAAAAACAAAAACTTAACCGGATGTGACAATCCTCATCACGAATAACTAGCTGAGAAAGGAAAAAGATCAGCTCGTAAAGTAATGCCAAAAGGTAGTTTTACGGACTGTAGAAAAATTCCATGTATATTGGTGGTCAGGTTTTAGTGGGTATGGTCAAAACGACAGACGAGCTCCACACTAAGTGCGTAAAAGCATTTCCCAAACCAATGAAATAAAAAGTTAGGAAAGTCGTGGAGGTCGTCTAGTGGTAGGACCCTACGTTCTCAAACTGTGACGGTAGTGTCCCAGGTTTGAATCCTGGTCCCTGCACCTTTCACCAGCGTCTGTCACACGAGGTGCGGCATGGCAACTGCGTCTGTTTCCGTAGTTGGGCGGCTGTAGACAGGAAACCTGGCAGAAGGTTTGAAATGCATGTCAGGGTTAGACGATAAAATTAAATGATGGAGATTTTGTTCAATAAATCAACCCACGCGAATAAAAATGTCGCCAACGGTTCCGACCAGGTGCAAGCTTCGATGACCGTTGCCGACCTCATGGAATGTGGGAGAAGTCATGTACAAACTAGTAGAGACAACAGACTTCAGACCAAAATCACAAATACTGGTAAGGGAAGTTAACAGACTGGCAACAAATTTAGCAATATGGAAGATTGGTTCAGAAGAGGTCAAGTTCAATAGAGAAGATCTCCACCCACTCGGAGGTATATCTTTCTCCATGAAAGGCCGACCATTAAAGAACGACCAGAGTGGGTCATAGATCTCCCGACCATTAACACAAATGTCGAGGATCTCAAAAGAAAGATAAAAGAGTCGAAACGCGAAACAAAAAAAGCCTCCCGGGGAAACATTGCAAATATCGTCTACAACCTTTTGGACAATATAAACGAATTACAAACAACCATGAGCTCCGTCACTAATATCAGACGAGACGTGATCAACAGCGGTAACAAACTAGTCATCATGGCCACAAAACTCAAACATGGGAAATTTGAGGCCATGCTAGACGAGTTAAAAGAAAAAAAGTGAACAAAACGGCAAAATCAACAACGCCAAAAAAAAAGCCGGTCATGTGCGACGCGGAGACGCAATAGCCTGAGTAAGGTGTAGTATAGGGGAAACCTGTAAAACGAAGGTTTACTTATACAAAAATAGTGGAAAGTAACTCACTAACTTTGGACTCAGATTGAGACCTAGGGGTCGTAAGGACCAAATCCGAACCAAAGATGGAAACAGGTATCCAACATTTCCTTAAAAACAGATTTAAAGAGATCGCGGAACCTATAGAAGAAGTGGCTAAAATTCACATTGCCACTTGGGGATAATGGAAAAGACCCGGTATAAAGAAAAATCTACCGGATCGATGACGAGGTCACGTAAGAACTGCGACAAAAGGCTGAAGTAGTTATCAGCGATGTCGCAGAAAAGAATAAAAAGAAGCTAGCTTTCCCCTGGGACGAACACATGTCCGGGAAGCTAGAAGACTTGCGGGTGACACTGGAGAAGACAGCAGCCAAACATAAGGTTGAGGTTTCCATCCACATAAAACCCGAGTTGAAATCCAATGCTAAACAAAAAGCGGAGGCAAAATCAAACAGAACCGATGCAATCATCATTTAAAAAGCAGTAGACGCCACACATCCCAGCATGCTTAGGGCGGTAAAAAATGAGATGCACACAAAAAGTCTCGAAAACATGATCCGAGGAGTCCGTGAATCCAAACTCGAGGACCTGGTTTTGACAGTAACTAGGGAACCGGAGGGCGAAAAAGCAAGTTTGATAAAGAAAGCCCTACAAAATATTCTGGGAAAGGACAAAGTCCAAACCGGAAGCAATAGTCCATATAAAGGACGTTGAAACCGTTGCTTCACCTAAAGAGATAAAACAGGCAATAGAAAAAGCATAAGGGCAAAAGAAAGGAGGAAATGTCATTCACATTGCCTCTCTTCGCAAAGGGTCAGTGGGAACGCAAAACGCCACTGTGTTCCTACGTAAAAAAGAAGAGCAGAGAATGATCTGACTGAAAAACGTGAGAAACGGGTTACCTTCCTGCAGGATCATCCTTGATATGAAGGTGACAACCTGTATCTGATGTTGGAATGTTTAACACACTGCTTGAAAATGCGTGGAACCGGACCGGTCAAAGTGTTGCAGAAACTGTGGCAAAGAGGGCCACATCCGCAGAGAGTGCAAGGGGGAAAGCGCTTGCGCCATCTGCAAGGTGAAAGGACTTCCTGCAAACACAACCAGATGCCCCGTATATAAGCAGGCATTAGATCTGCCAAAAAATACCCGGGTTCCCGAGATAAAGAAAGCGGAGAAAATTTGAACTTAAAAAGGCAAAAACCAACGTTCTAAAAACAAACGAAATTGGTAGAAAGTTCAAACAAAAAAGACAAAAGTGGACGGACAAACACCTTATACCTCTTTGGGCAATAAAACTAAGCCCTAAAATGCCTCAAAGAGAAAATAAAAATCGACGAACCGGCATGCAGCTGCTAGACAATGCACTGGAAAAGGCTAAAGCACACGAAATCTAAACAGGGGAACATGAAATCCCTATTAAAAAACCACCCAGACAAATAGGATTTGTACACGGCGGATGTCTACAAGGAGAACTGGAGAAACTCCTTAGCCTCCGTACATCCGTTGGCACAAATAACGGAAACGACGATAGCCATGCGACTGCCAAAATAACACCTAAGTTTAAGAGATGCGAGATCCCTCTAGATTACACTAGCTTTAACTAGATGCAGCTAAAAGTTCATCTCTACTCAGCTTTAGTCTGTAACATGGCAAGGCTTTATCCAGCATACCTGTCGAAACATCAAGATAGCCACTATCAGGGACAGACGTTCGTGTCTGTCAAGGTAAAATTTAGTTACCCTAGGTTTCCCAGAAGTCACCAACAATATAAAGGAGGTATATTTTAAATACTGCTTCTCTCAAGGTGTAACCAGAGAGGAAGCTAAGAACAATCTCTAGGTACTGGAAGGCTGCCTTAGAGAGAGAAGGTCAACGCAAGCCCAGTCGATAAATAAACAGCGAAGAAAAGCAAGTGAGCGTATCTATCTCGATAGATCGTCTAGCTGTGACCCTGAGTGCTCTATTCAGTAAAATGGCAAAAAATTTAAAGAGGTCGGGGAAGAGTTCCGCAACCAAATGCTTGCAAGCAAACGCAGGCAGAATGCGAGACTCACACGACGCCATAACGGCAACAGCGAGGTAAAGGGAATTAAAGTACTGCTTATAAGCGATTATATATTGTAACGATACAGAATTTTGAGCTGCGGCTTCGTTACGAAATTTATCGGTTAGCTACAGTCCATTAGTCAAGTTGTGGACTTGACCCTGCAGCAACTTGGGTTCGAATCCCGGTTTCAGCGTTTAATTTCTTTTCATTTTTTTTTTTTGCAATACTGCGTGGCAAAACTCAGTTCAGACCGAATTTAATGTTTTCACTGCCAGATAGAGATGGTAAAGACTGCAGTAAATAGTTCACGCAAGAACACCAGGTAATAAGTATTTTAAAGACACCAAATTTTTGAGTCAAAAAAAGTAACGAAGCAGTAACGAAACCAGTAAAGAACCAAGCGAAGATGAATCCAAGCAGACAGTACAGTGTGAGAAAACGATTAAGCTTTTTGTAAATATTAACTTGTTAAAATTTGGTCTCTATGTTGTGTCGCTGTCTTGAGTGGAAAGAAATATCGGGCGAACTTTGAATTTGTTTTTTTTTTTACTTCACTACCTCCCCGCTGCGTTGCATGTATGGAGGGGAGAGACTTTTGTGGGCGATTTTGTAAATTGTTAATTTTTTTTTATTCGCAAAACTGTTAGGCGGCCTCCAAATTGTGTTGCAAATACAGAGTGGAGAGATAACAGGGCGAATCGCGGGAAACATTAACGTCCAGAATTTTAAAATCGTAAGGCGGCCCCTTCGCTGTGTCGCTGTCCTGAGAAGGGAGATTTCGCGTCTCGTTAGATTAGTTTCGGCCCCCATGCTGCGTCGAATGTCCTGAGTAGGAAGACAAAACAGACGAATAGGAAAATAAATTAATTGCTTTTGTACCCCCCCTGCTCACCTACAGTTACTGTCTGCAACCAGGGATCAAAAAACATCTTCCAGAATCCGTCAGAAAACTGAAAAATACAATTGGATCACGGTTTTGTATTATATCACCGAAATTATAAATTATTAGATTCAGAAATTACTGTCAGCTTGTTAATTAAATAAGTTTATTTAATTTATTATATTTTGAAGTTTTTTGTATTTTTGTAAATAATTTAAGTCAGTTATCTATTTTTTTGTTTTACGATTTAATTAAGGGTTAATTTGTTATTTTATTTTTGTTGTTATTACTACACCAATTATAAAACTATTTGTTAAGTGTGCATGCGAAACTGAGTTATTTGTAACCTGGAATATTTTCACCTCCACTGAGTAAGTAAGAGCAATCGGTTGGCGCCCGAGCAATTTTTTTTTATAAATTTAAATTAATGTTTTATTGTTAGTTTAAATTCAGTAGGTTGGCGCAATAACCGAGTCGAACCGAGCGCACATTACTTGCACGAACCGAACAGTGAGAAAATGAATTTTCTCGCAACCGCACATGTTGTAGAAGAGAACGAAACTAGAATTTATATTCTAGTTATTATCAAAGGACAGAAAATATTAGCTTTCCTGGATACCGGGACTACCAGGTCGTATATGAACCAGAAAGTGAAGTCGTTATGCCGAGATAACGGAAGAGTAATGAAATCTACAAAGGTAAAATTCTTGCAACTACCAAATGGCCGTGTTAATTCACACAACAGTGAATGCAAAGTATATTGCACAATCGACAGCATATACAAAAAATTTAATTTTGTCTGTGTACCAGATATGGCATTTAAACAGATTCTGGGACTCGATGCTATCCGAGAATGGGGAATCAACATCTACCCCAGAGAAGCAGCCTCAGAATCAAAATCAAAAACAGAACCACAACGAGCAACAGAAGAAATATCAGAAGTAAAACTAGAACCAGAAGTAAAATCTGTATTGAAATCAATTTTAGATCCAGAAATAACCTTAGCATCGGAACCAATTTCAGAAGTGAAATCAGAAAACTAACTAGAACCAGAAATAATATCAGAACCAGGAATTTTATCATAACCAGAACAAAAATCGAAACTAGAAATAAATTTCGAGTAAGCGAGAAAACCGAGACCATAAAAAGTATCCGAAGCGGAAATTATCTCAGAAACAGAAACGAAATCAGAACCAGATCCAGAACTTCAGTGGCAAAAGGAAACGGCCATTGAACTTCCGGTCGAATGCAAAAGTACGAACGACACTCAGCTGATGTCGGAGAATAACGAACATAATGTGCGTACAATCCAGTCCGTACCGACATACAGTTTAAATCAAAGATCCTCTCCACCCAGAAACATCAGTCAGCAGCAAGTATGCGACAAAATGAAACGAAAAATAGAAATTTCGTCAGCTATACAACCACTTGCGAACATCTCCTGAAAACTGTTCAAGATCATCCAAGACCCCACAGTTGAGAATATCACCAGTACAGTCAGCAACAAAAGAACCGGTGAAAATTATAGCGGCCCAGCAACATCGGACCAGAGTAAATCCAAATATAATGAAATACAAGCGGATCCGGAAGCGAAAGACCCCATGCCGCCATGGACAAATCAGGTATACAGTGTAGTTAGTTGGGATTATCGGTAACGTTGAATGCATTTTTTTTTTCTTTTTGTTAAAGTTTTTTTGTTTAATGATTGTTAAAAGTTAGTTTTTTCTGTTTGATTCAGTTTTTTTATCTGTTGTATTCAGTTTTTTTTTATCAAAAATATTAAATCAGTTTTTTTATTGGGGTATCCAGTTTATTTTGTCAGTAGAAGTAAACCGACATTTTTTTTTTACTTTTTTTTATAAGTAAGAGGGGGTGTAACAAACCAGAATTTTGAGCTGCGGCATCGTTACGAAATTCATCGCTCAGCTACAGTCCAGTGGTTAAGTTGTGGACTTGACACTTGTTTTATATGTAATGTAAAACTTTAAAAATTCTAATTCATGTTATTGTACATGTATTAAAATATTTGTATAAATATAACAGTAACACATATCTAATACAGCGTCGTGATTTCAGGCCCATACATAGTATATCGTAGACGTCCACTACTAATATATTTGTTGTGTTACGCGGAGATATACAATTTTGTGTAGGTGTTTGTTTCATTGTATAACGTAGATGATAATAAATTTAATATTTACACAATGAAAGAAAATATATCGACGACGTCCACGCAAACTAAATATATAAATATTACAAAGTTTTTGGGTGATGCGCAGTGAATATAATAATTTGTATAATAAAATTTGTAATATTATATAGAAGACGACGTCAATAATACAT
>NEEE01001179.1:27812-37886 GCA_002278615.1 Pogonus chalceus
AACTCAAAAATAATAATTATTAAAACTGATTTCGTTGTATCAGATAAAACACTAAACAAAATATAAATCAAGTTCTATCGTTATAAAAAATTTCCAGTTTTACGTAATGAAATAAAACTAAATTTTAATTATTAAATAAAATGCATGAATTGGTGTGAATGAGATTTGTTTATTGAAGTTAATGAAATGATTAAGTCTGTAGATGTTAAAAGGTAAACGAATTAAAGAACAAATAGATTTTTAATCACAAGTTTTATTTTTTTCAATGATTAAACTTTGATGCAAATATGATCATGGTATAAATTACAAAATACGCATTCTACAATAAAGAAATAAATTGGAATGATGACTACAGACTATTTAAAAAAAATAATAATTAATAATAAAAAAGCCAAGTTGCAAAAAACGCACCATTAACTTGTCTTGCTATGTATTTCAAAAACAGCACAAATCCATCCCCAAAGTAATTAACTTTGCATTCAGTTTTAATAAATAAATATTTAGTTTTACTTGGTGTATAAGTATAAAATTGAAAAATTGATTTTTTTTACTTTTATTATTATTATTAAATATTATATAAAATGATCAATATTAAATAGTTGAATTGATCGCGATTGTTTTCTAGCAAAAGAAAAAATCGTGAAAATAAAAAATAAAACAACAAATATTTTAAATATTTTACAGTTTTTTTTTATTTATTTCTTTACTGTTATCCCATAATATAGCCTAGTAGTAATAATTAATAATAGTCTCGTATTCTGCACATGGGAATAAATTATTACAATTAAGTGTATTTATTAAGATAGTATAATAATACTTTGGCGTAGTGCATGTTGTGTCCACTCATTGCCTTAATGCCGAAGACGCGACGCTGTTAAATATCGCGCCCACTCATGTACTCATGTAAAAACATTCGGTTTTATTTTATTTTATTATTTATTTTATATTTCTCGATATTAAACAGTCGAATTATTTTTCATGGCAGTTCCGTTTCAGACGTATCTTTCACGTCAAATAATTTCATATAATACATAAGTTTTTGGAATGATCGAGGAGGGTAAAATTAAAATAGGAAATACGATTCAGGATATAAACAAGGAATAGAAAATATAAGAGCGATTTTGATGGAATGTATCAAGTGAATATTAGGACGCTTAGAAGCACTTCCTGTGGACAATAGATGGGCCAGATTCATCGTATTCTTGTTTAGAGATCCACATTTGTTGGAAGGTGGACAAAGATGCTAAGATGGAACCACCGATCCAGACGGAGTACTTTCTTTCTGGTGGAGCAATGATCTTAATTTTCATTGTGCTTGGAGCTAATGCGGTGATTTCCTTTTGCATACGATCAGCGATACCTGGGTACATTGTGGTACCACCAGACAAAACGGTGTTAGCGTACAAGTCCTTACGGATATCTACGTCGCATTTCATGATGGAGTTGTATGTGGTTTCATGGATACCGCAAGCTTCCATTCCCAAGAATGATGGTTGGAACAAGGCTTCTGGGCAACGGAATCGTTCATTACCAATGGTAATAACTTGACCGTCGGGTAATTCATAGCTCTTTTCCAATGAGCTAGAGCTGGCGGCGGTAGCCATTTCTTGTTCGAAATCTAAAGCGACATAGCAGAGTTTTTCCTTAATGTCACGGACAATTTCTCTTTCGGCTGTTGTAGTGAAAGAGTAGCCACGTTCGGTGAGGATCTTCATGAGGTAATCGGTAAGGTCACGACCGGCCAAATCCAAACGGAGGATGGCGTGTGGTAATGCGTAACCTTCATAGATTGGGACGGTGTGGGATACACCATCACCGGAATCCAATACGATACCGGTTGTACGACCGGAAGCGTATAAGGAGAGCACAGCCTGGATGGCAACGTACATGGCGGGTGTGTTGAAGGTTTCGAACATGATTTGAGTCATCTTTTCTCTGCAAAATTCAATCAATCATTAATAATTATTTCATTAAAAACTACTTAAATATTTTTTGAACTATTAAACTCTTTCTAGATAAAAAATTATATTAATATCAGTTTCTAAACAAGAAAATTTTAAACATCCGAATTAGTTTAAACTAATTTATTTAATAATTTGTCTTATTACTTTTAAATTCTATCTAAAATCAAATTATATTTTAGAAATAAGTTTTGTAATAGCCTTAGAATTGATAGTTGAAATAAGAAATCTAATTTTAATTTAGGTTCATACAAATATTAGAATTTAATATATTTACAGCCGTAAAATTAAAAATAATAAATAAATGAATCAGAATTCGAATCAGTTATATTTTAAGAGTATAAAATTGAATAAGAAATGTACCTATTAGCTTTGGGGTTAAGTGGGGCTTCTGTGAGAAGAACTGGATGTTCTTCTGGTGCAACACGAAGTTCATTGTAGAAGGTATGATGCCAGATTTTTTCCATATCATCCCAATTGGTAACAATACCGTGTTCAATGGGGTATTTTAATGTGAGGATACCTCTTTTGCTTTGGGCTTCATCACCTACGTATGAGTCCTTTTGTCCCATACCAACCATGACACCTTGATGGCGTGGACGCCCAACGATACTTGGGAATACGGCACGTGGTGCATCATCACCGGCAAAACCGGCTTTGCACATACCGGAGCCATTGTCAACAACTAATGCGGCAACTTCTTCGTCACACATTTTGAATTAGTACTGTAACAGAAAAATTCATTAATTAATCATCAGTAAACCTCTCAACAATCTATTATATTAATATTATAAAGGGGGGGACACACCCTATTAATACGTGTCAAACAATTTAGAACTGGGCGGTGTCCAAACTTGTTAATAATAAAAAATATTAAAATTAATTTATTTCGATAGAAAATCGTAGATAATTATAAATGAAGATGTGTAATAATCCAAAAGTAGGCGTAAATTTTTAAAACACTTTTTGACCACACCCTGTAGACACGAAATGCCGAAAAAACCGTTGAAAATTTTAACAAACACCCACAACACAAAATTTAAAATAAATAAAACACTGAAATAATAGTTCACAATAAATTCTATTTTATAAAAATTAACTTACTTTAGTATATAAAAGTATAAATATATAAACAAATTTGTATTTTGCAGCTACAACACAACTGCACTTGATGAATAGAGAATCGAAAACCGAATGACTAGCTCTAGTAAGGAATGGTTTATATGAGTTGCCTGAAATCCCCTTTACCCCTAGCTACTGCGCAGTACCATGAACCAATCGCAAGCAACATTACCATATATGGTCTTTGAATGCAAGGTTCCTTGCCCGCCCCTCTCCAATATTTATACAGATTATCCATTTTTGACACACTTTGCACCTTACAAATATATGTATTTTTCTCAAATTCTTTTAATTTTACTTATTACTAATAACAAACGATAACGCACGGTTCTTCAAATTATATTTTTCACGTGATTTTATCAATTGACATTTTTGACATTTAAAGAGGTTATAAATATATCAATTATTTCATTCAGTACAGTTACAACTAGTCAATAATATAATACAATAACTTACATTACAAATATTTGAAATAATATTAACCGGTATTATCATGACATGCGTAAGACAGCGATGGCAAATAGGAGTTACCCGGCCGGCATTTTAAAAACTTATAAATCTAGGTAAATACGTTATAAAACATTAAATAATGAATTAAAAGTTGTAAATTACGTTTAAATAAAGTATTAAAAGTTAAATGTAAGGCTATTTAAACGGATTTAGAGCAATGTCAAAACATTGCACTTGAGATATAGAACAGTCAGTCTATTTTTAGTTTTAAGTAGCGTTGTAAAATCTATTTTAGTTGTAAGCCACCTGTTTTTCTAAAGCAACTTGTTAACTATTTACTATTTAGTAATGTTTTACGCTATCGGTTGGATTTATTTTAAGATACCGGTAGTTTTTTTTTTTTAGTTGTTAATTAATTCGAATGAATGTAATGCGAGGAAATATATAATGTAAGTTAACATTTATAAGTGAAAATAAATAAAAATCTTACCGTTTAAAGAGGACACGTCACGAAACAAGAGTGTACAACAAACGAATGAAAGACGGTTGTACAAATAGCAAGTTCGAGGAAGCAGCGCTGCTAAGATGAACTAGTCCGGGTTGTCGCTAAAATTATTTAAATTTTCTTTTAATTGTTCGTATAAGAAATCAATCAAAATAGATTCATAATAAACGTCAAATGTAATTTTTACATCAATTTGTTGACATAAGTATTCATTTGTTTCATAACAATTGATTAGAGAAAGTTATTTGAAAATGGCCGCCCCTGTCGCCGGCAATGGAATCGTCCAAAGCCCCTTCCACGTGTGCTGTTTGCTACACCTTACCATATATGGGCATAAAACGGATAGAACGATGTCATTGGCTGAATTCTTACTAACCTAACTCACAGTAAATGCGCGTCCAACCACTACTGGGTAAGGCGCCCGTTACAAAGTTATCATCCATGCTGCGGACCCACCGGCCGGCGAACTCAATGTTGTTCGTCGGGTTCAAGACAAAAACGGGGCCCTGTTCCCATTTCCAACATCTTATCTACCGTATACTAGGAATACACGACCTTCAATACATAATTTACCATATTTCGATCGGTTCTTCACCTTGTTTCTATTTTATTACTAAAATTTATCGATCTTGAAATATTTACCTAGTTATAATCTAATCTAATATATATTATAACCTTCACCTTGACTAAATATTCCCTTGCATATATTAAAAAATAGGTTATACATCTATTAAACATTCCTAAATATGAATTATCGGCTTTTAATCAGTGTCATCTGTTATATTGTAACTAACGTAGCATATGGTTACCGTGTAGTGTATCGAATTCTATTTTGCAGAGATTCATTCAGATTCTTCCGCAAATTATATCTCCTTTTGTAACGGATTATCAAAAAATACGAGTTACTTCTGTACCAAATACATTACTAGATGCTAAGATGAGAAGTTTTTTTATTATCTGCTATCTGAAATTTTGTGTGTGATACAAATTTTTCATATTATTTAACCTCAAATATTAAATATAACGGATCATCAAAAAATACTAGTTACTTTTGTACCAAATACATTGTTAAATGTTAAGATAAGAAGTTTTTTTTAATAACTTTTGAAAATTTAATATTTTACATTTATTTAATTGGGAATTTTGTGTAAGATATAAATTTTTCAAAAAATTTAACCTCAAATACTAATTATAACGGATAATCAAAAAATACTAGTTACTTTTGTACTAAATACATTGTTAATTGTTAAGATAAGAAGATTTTTTTATATCTTATGAAAATTACATATTTTATATTTATTCAATAGGGAATTTTGTGTGAGATACAATTTTTCAAATAATTTAACCTCAAATACCAAATATAAAAAACTAGTTTGTATTTATTAACTTTCGTTATTAAAGTTTTAAAGATATTTCAGTATAGATAACGATTATTATTGTTAATTAAGAAAAATATCAAATAAATTCAAATATAACATCAAAATTCAAGTTTTTAATTAAAATATTAATATTTATCATTTTTGGAAAAACAAAATTTAGATTTTATCATGACTTAAACACAAAAAAAGGAAGCTTTAAAAAAAAAGGTTATGGTTTTTTTTATACCTTTGATTAATTTTTGAAAATTGCATATTTTATATTTATTAAATAAAGAATTTCATGTGAGATATTAAATTTTTCATATAATTTAACCTCAAATACTAAATATAAAAAACAAATTTTAATTTATTAACTTTTGTTGTTAAAGTTTCTTGAATTTAGATATAAATAACAATTATTATTATTGTTACTTAATAAATGATTAAATAAATTCAAATATAACATCAAAATTTCAGTTTTTAATTTAAATATTAACACTTATCATTTTTGTAAAAGAAAAATGTAGCTTTAAAAAAAGGTTAGGGTTTTTATACCTGTCGTTGCAAGCAGGTATGTATAGAAATGTTTTAACCCAAAAAACTATCATTTATTTAAGTTATCTTAAGTAATTTATGTTAAAAATGTATTGTTAATAATAAATATAAGTAATGTAGGACTTAAAATGTTGAATTATTCGCGAATTTTCTGGCAAAGTTTCGCCAGACAAGTATAAATCGATATTTTCCATCGGTCACTGACATTCTAGATTCAAGTTCCCAATGTTCCGGGTCTTAGGCAGACGTTAGTAATAGTGAATATACCTTTACTTCCGACTAATGACTTCACAAGCGCTAATTAGAAAATTTGCCTCATTCTTATAATATGCAAGGCACTTGTTATAGTAACAACATATTTATTTAATAATGAAACTACTGGTTGTAATAATTATACAAATATTTATTTTCATATGAAATATTATTTATAGAATTTAATATGTTAGGTTATGATATGTATGTATGTATGTACACTGTAAAATTAGTTAAACAGTTGAGAAGAAATTTAGAAATTTGTATTTCTTAACAATTTAATTAATTAATTAATTAACAAAATATAACAATTACTTTTCGTGTAATGGTTCACTGCACAAATATGTTTCTATGTCAAATTTAAATTTTAAGTTTGTTAAATGTATAATTTCGCATATTATTTTATTTATAACAATGTAATCGATTTTTAGTCAGTGCTTGTTTTTAAACGCGCACAAACATGCATAATAATAGATATGATGTTTTTATCTTATGTCAAAATAGTCAGACATAAAAGGAAATTCTGATGATGATACTGTCATGTTTAAGCTTGTTTTTCTATGCATCCCTTTTAATATTATTTATTATTCTTTCCGGTCGCTTTTGGTTATCTATTTGGGTGCGGTTACATCAGGGGTGTACTCAGAATAATTTTTAATAAAAATATTAATTAATTTCAAGGTCATATTATTTATAATAAAAATATTTAAATGTTTACCAAATAACTGATAACTCAAAACAAAATATTTAAAAATTTAGTTATATTCAAAGATGATTCATACGTATTTTTAAATAAAAATATGTTTAGTAATAATTTATAATACATTAAATAAGTGTTAGTCATAAATTTTCATAGAATTATCTAGTTGTGAAGTGTAATTTAAAGGTATATAAATATTTTCTTGTTATAACATGACGTTTAGATTAAATATAAGAATTATAGTTAATACTTCTCTGTATGGCAGTTCCTCAAAACCACAATATATGAAATCAATAAGAGGGTGCATTTTATTTTCGAAATGCATAAAATGGTTTTTTATGCAAAATTTTGAACACTCCCTACTTTTGATTTAGTAGATAGTATTATAAATATTTTTTTGCACTTTTTTCATCATGTTATATTGTGAATTATAAATGCTATTAATAGAATAAAAAAAATTCATTACACTGCAAAAGGTTTTTAACTTATAAATAATTGTTAAATATTCATATTTTTTTTAAACAATTCATATTGGAAATAGATTTTTATTGATTCTAATGTTTATAACTTTACGTAATTATTATAAATACAGTTAAAATAATTAAGAAAAGAATTTTTAAGTAAAAGTAATAAAAATAAAGATAATTTTTTAGTTATTTTATTTATTTTAAGTAAAGAACTTGAAAAAAACAATTGTACATAAACAGTTGGTAGGTTTTTTTTTTAATTTTTTTAAACAGTTGATTTAACTAAGGACACTAGTTAATAAATTTAAAAACTATTCATAAATACGAAGTTTATGAAACCAAAATATTATTTGAATCTAATGTAACCTTTAATACATTCATATTTAAAACTTTAGTTAACCTAAAAATAATATAACTGAAATTTAATATATTTAACTTTACAAAAAAGGGTTTTATGAGATAAGTTTTTAGTTTTATTATTTATTTACAGTAAATTAACTTGGAAAAAACAATTTTACATAAACAGTTGACAGTAATTTAGTTTTTTAAACAGTTGAACTAACTAAGCATACTAGATAATAAATTTAAGAAATATTCAAAAATACAAAGTTTAAAGATTTTGTTTATGAAAGCAGAATCTTATTTGAATCTAATTTAACCTTTAAGAAATTCAAACTAAATCATATTTAACTTTAAAATAATATAACTGAAACTTTATTTAAATTTAATTTTACAAAAAAGGGTTTTATTGGGTTTTGAACCTAAAAATTGAATTCACTTACAGGTTAATTAAACGTTTTTCCAACACTACAAAATGAAAAACCTAATAAGATAATTAATTTTGATATTAAACTTAACTCAACCATAATATACCCTAACAAAAAATTGGTTTCTCAAGTTCTGAACCTGTTTCAAATTGATTAATAAAATTAATTTTGTTTATGAAACTAAAATCTTATTTGAATCTAATGTAACCTTTAATAAATTCATATTGAAAGCTTTAGTTAACCTAAAAATAATATAAACTGAAACCTAATTTAAATTCAACCTTACAAAAAACAAGTTTTATGAGTTCTGAACCTGAAAAAATGAATTCACTTACATGTTTATTAAACGTTTTGCCAATACAACAAAACAAAAAAAACCTGATAAGATAATTAATTTTGATATTAAACTTAACTTAACCATAACATAACCTAACAAAAAATAGATTTTTTAAGTTCTGAACCTGTGTCAAATTGTTTTTTGTTTTGTTTAAGTTTAACTTAAATGTTTCTATTTCAGAATAGAACATTAATTTTTTGAATTGAAGTAGAAATATATTATTATTTTATTAAATATTATAACTGTTTAATAATTAATTAAAACGAATAGTGCCTTATTTTGTTGCCATTACAAATTGCTACATAACTTTGGTTGTTAATTGCATTTTATCATTATTTGTAAAATATTTTTGGTATCATTATTTAGTCTTAAAACTAATTTTGAGGTTATATTATTAGTAAATATGAAAAGTCACTTAAAGAATCTTGCCGAAGTTATGTTGGAATCTATAAAACAGTTTTAAAATTACAAGACTTACTTAGAGTTATAAAATTACAGCAATTTAAAAAGAATGTAACTTACTTAATTGTATATAATTGAATTGAATTTAATTTAACTTTTAAAATATTTTGACAACTATATTTAAGGTTAACTGTAATTTTATTAATTAATTAATATGTTTATTATAATTTAAAAGATTGTTGTGTGTAGTGTAGATATTTTTAGTAATAATTGTGCATTGATTGATTGATTCATCATGAAATAACGGCTCCGACACGTCTGAATGACAAACCAAGTGGCACTACCCCAAGGTCTGCTGTAGTAGGTGAGTCATTTTAGTCAGCACGCAAACATGTAAGGCCCCCCGATGACGTGGCTATACCCGACGGTCTCATTTTGCTTGGTCTGTTGCCCTTAATGCAGTTCCACCCTCAATAATCAACGGAGATTACGGGACAGACAGATTAATCGCTAATACAGTAGCGAAATAACAATTGCTTAAATTGTACTTTAATTATTTATTAAAACTATTTGATGAGTTTCGCTTTTAATTAAAATTAAACGTATATTGTGAACTTCTTTCTAGTTATAAGGCTTTTGATGTACACTTTTTCAGATTAATTGCAACTGAATATGTTTTAATGGTTCATATATTTTGAAAGCTTCACTGCTTTTTCTAGCATTAGTTTTTAAATTTCTTTAATATTTATGTAAAAATTAAATGATTTAAAAAGATTATTTTATGCTTTCAAATTTGAATCTTACAAGAATAGTTGTTAATCTATTTAAATTCTAATAGCTAAACGAGATTTGAATTAAATTCGAATTAGATTCTAATAATAGTTTATAATATACATATATAATTTTAAGGAAAAAATTCTTTAAATATTTTCTTCATCGATTTTATTTTTAAAATAAATAACAAAACTAGAATAATTTGGATATATGTTTATTAAATTATATTTCTATTACTTATATACAGATAATTAAAAATATGATTCCAATAAGATTCTTAATCGTTATATTAATAATATACTCGTAAATTTTTTTAAGTTTGAAAATTTAATTAATATATTTATTTTTAAATTTACCAGCTATAGTTTTACATTATTTAAAATTTTGAAAATTATTATGAGTTGAAATTTGAATCTTACAAGAT
>NEEE01001181.1:9673-21255 GCA_002278615.1 Pogonus chalceus
TTATTAAAAATACTAATTTTGATTAATTTATTTCAGGCCTGAAACAATTGCCCGTTCAATAACCTACGTAATATTAAACGGCGAATCAGAATCAACATGGTTAGTAGAAGATAATAATTTATACAGCTTAGAAGATATAGATATTTTAAACGAATGCAAATCATTAGAAATTCAAAATATATAAACATATACTTTAAAACATTAATAATTTATACGAAATGTAGAAATATTTTCTCCCATTGTTATAAAATATGATATTTTCAAAATTATAATAACTAACTTGCTCTCAAAATATTTTGTACACCTGCAATGTTATTGTATTTATATATAACAGATATTTAGACTTTTGAAATTCATATTGTATCTTATAATTTCATTTAAAAAGCCAGAAGGAAAAACAGAAATTTAAATAAATAAATAAATACACGTGTATTTGTATCTGACGTTATATTTCAAAAATATAATTTTATGAATGAATAATAGTAAACTCAATAGAATAGTTTATAGATAAAAAAATGAGGGTTTCGCTATTCAATCTATTTTCTTTTATATGTGGAATTAGGCCAATTGTTTGCAGTATTAAATAAGCGGCTTTTTCAATCGAACATTATGATTATTTTTGTTGTGTACCTTCTCTATATTATTATATAGAACTATGTAGAGGTAAATTTTAAATATAATAGCGTGTTACTCGTAGAATAGATTTAATAATTTAATTAATAGCTTTGTAATAGAATAGGTGGAACGTATAATTTTTCATTCATTCATTATTTTCTGTTATACGAGGACTAGTATTTTTATATGTAGCAATAATTTAAAATACTTTGTTTAACTTCTGGTTTTACTGGAGAATATATTATAATTAAAATAGTATTAATTATGTTTTACAAGTTTATTAGTTCAAATTTGTTATTATTATAGAATAAATATAAGTAAATAATATTTTATAATTTGTATTTCTGGTTACTTTACATTCGTGGGTTTAAAATTGGCTCATTCTAAACTTTTTGTAGAATATACTATTCAGTTATTATAACATCCTCAGAAATACAAAATATAATAGCATAAGTGATAGAATAATTCCTATCCATACATTTTTGGATAATATATTGAAAATAAAATAAGAATGGTTTTAATTCTGTAATAGTTGTAGGAAAATTTAGATAATTTGAAATGTTTAGTAAATCGTTGTTGTTTTTAAAACAAAATATAAAGAAAAATAAAAATGACATTAATGTATAGTTATAATCTTGAAAGTACTTTATTTCCAACACATAAAAAAAAATATAAAATTAATGTTAGTAATAATTTTAGTACAGTTGTATATTTAATACCAACATTACCTTATAAATAAATAAATAAATTTGCTTAGTGCAATTTAATTATGAATAAAAGCTAATCGATTGACTAAAAGACATGAATTGGTCATTGGAGAGGGTCATATGAAGTGACCTTTAGTTTAGCCATGCCGCATACTGCATTAACGACAGGCCATATAGCGAATGTGAAATATTGCGTAAATTCCCCTCTTCAGTTGCAGCAAGTTACAGCGAGTTACAGCCTCGTAAACTCAACAATTTATGACTGATTCCTGTCCGAAATATGCCGCCTAATTATTTTCGAACATTTACGGTAAATATTCACTTGTTTATGTATTATAATTAATAAAAAGACAAATGTTTTTGTTTTCTATTCCCGTTCCCGATTGCAATGTAACTTTATAACAGCAGGACGCCTAGATTTGTATGAGTTGGTAAGTTGGACCGAAACTTAATCAGATATTTTCTATTTGTAATTATTTATAGCGTACGTGTGGCGGTTTAGCGGTGGCCACCAGGTACGTTAAAGTCGCTAACGCAACGGTAGCTCGACACCCTGCTGCTATGACAAATGCGCTCGCCGGACATTCGAACATACGCATATTACGCGTTACATACTTGGACTTCGATGCTATGGCTCGCACAACAGTGGCGTACACCCAATTTTTATCATTCCTTATTCATTTCACAATTATATATTACATTATTTGGCTGCTCCACACAGCTATATCATTTTTAAGATATTTTTATATTGTACAAGTTAATTTTAAAAATTTGTATAATTAAGAAAGTAACTCACCCTTATTTAATAAATAAAGCATAATTTTTAACCAAATTACATAAGAATATATAAATCCGAAAAATTCTTACCCCTTCGACAAAAAGAAAGTTAAAGTTTTCTAAAAATATATAAATATAATTCTTTTAATGTTAATCTTATATTTAAATTAAAGAGATTAGAGAAAATCAAAAATTTTTAAATTAAAAAAAATATTCTAGTTCCTCTGACCTCTTAATTAGTTTCAAAAAAATCAAAAATTAAACCAAAAGTTTAAGAAAGATTTGAATT
The DNA here is from genome assembly GCA_002278615.1 of Pogonus chalceus. Lineage (NCBI taxonomy): Eukaryota > Metazoa > Arthropoda > Insecta > Coleoptera > Carabidae > Pogonus > Pogonus chalceus. Next base: position 12,062 of record NEEE01001181.1, read on the forward strand.
TATTTTGATTAATTTGAATTAAAATTAAAATTAAAATAATTTTTAAAATTAAAAAAAAAATTATTAGTCTCTACTGTTATTTTAATTATTTTTAAATTGTTGAAAAAAATTTAAGTAGAAGGGGTCGATCACCCTTTATAAGTTATTAGAACATATTTTTTTAGATCACCTATTTAAAAAATCTGTATAATGTTCTGCAGATATTTAAAAATAAATAAAAATATTATTCTAAAATTCCATATCAGAATTTTCAAGATACAATTCCATGAAAAATACTGATTCTCATAAAACATTTTTTTTAAGCGTAAGCAAATTCTAACTGTATAAAATAGTTTAAGGCATCATATAAACATGAAATTAAAATATTTATAGGTAGAGAGTACTAAATAAAAAGAAAGTACCGCCACTGCAGAAATCTCCGCCACACCCAGAGCGAAGCTGTGCTTCATGGCTTTGATTAAAAATGGTCAAAGTGATAATATACACCGTACATTTGTTTTACGCTAACATTAGATGAATTTGTCGTTATGTCGGTGTTTATGGCTAGACACAGTGACTAATCGCTGACATGACACTGCATTTGACCACCGGGCTAAACTATTTTTTCTTTTAATCATACCAAAACACATTTAGTTCCCCCACAACAACAGCTAACTTACACTTTACTGGTTTCAAATGAGTTTTGTTTCACGATTTATTTGTTTCTCTTGTTCCTTGATCTGGTTTTAAGTTACTTGAGATTGATTTTAATCTACTTTTGTGATTTATTCTGACATAGTATCTTTGAAACTGTTTATAAAACATATATACTAAATTTATTCAGTTTTTACCCATGAACAGACTATTTAATTATGCATATTAACTTTTTAAGTAAAAAAATATAAATCATAAATTCAAAATACAGAAAAAATTGCAAAAAAAAATAGATTGATTTTGTTCTCTTTTTAAAGGCATAATAAATATTTATATATAAAATCAAAAATACAAATTCAACTATGGTAAAAATTTACAGAACTTCTTTTAAGCAACATTAGTAACCATTAATTTCTGGAAGTTTTAAAATTTGTAGAAGTAAAAATATTATAGTAATTTATCAAAATTCTTTCGAAATAAGTAAGATATATGTGAAATCTGAGAAAAATATATGAAGTTTAATAAATAGCTTGAAGCAAATTATAAGATTTGAAAATGCACGTTGTCAAAATTGAACATGGAGGTCAAATCAACGAGTTCAAAAGTCAATGAAATAAACAGTGCAATTACCAAAAATGGAAGTCATTTACCGTCAGACGCTACCATCACAGTAAAAATAAATAAAAACAAGTAAACACGTAAGTTCAAAACGAAATATAACTAATTTTACTTGCCATAATGTACCGACATATTTTACACCAGTTACATAGAATTTTGGGTTCAATAAACGAAAATTATATGCCGTATATTGGGAATTAGAGCCGTTTTTTGGAAAATGAAAACGGTTTGGCGGTGTTGTAATGATAATTTTAAACAGTTAGTAGGCGTGGGGAAAGACACTTACCGTCTTCCAAAGGTGTTGGATTTCACGCGATCTGATGTAAATTCGAGCACGAATTTTTTTGCACGCAAATTTTTTACTTATTCATTTATTCATGCCGATACATATATTGCAAGTGTCATTTATTTGCAATTTTTTACTCTAAACTCCAAAACTAAACTTAAAAATTAATATTTTTCTGCATAAATTACTAATTGAAATTGTTAAACCACAAATCAAGAGAAAATATATCTAGAAATAATTTATTTTAAATTTACATTTTAAAGTAAAAATATAATGAAATTCTAATATTTTATAGTAAAACTTAAAAAGAAATGATTATAAAAATGCTATTTTTGGGGAACAATCAATTTTATGAGGAATTTCTTTTGAAATATAATAAAAAATTGAGGAATTCAATCTTTATTTTACTATAATTTAATTTTAATTGGCATACGCTATTTTATCTGTGGGTCACTCAGTTAATAATTTTTCTTTTCAACAAATGAAAAGTTGCAGGCCGGAGAGGATATTATATATTTTAATGATTATAGTTCATTTTAAAGTATAAACTAAATTATTTCTTTAAAAAAAATTGCTTAAAGTTGTGGTTTTATCAAAATTCATATATTTTTTAATAAGAATTTGGTATTAACCTACATTTTTAAGTATTTTTTCAGGACTATAAAAAGAGAATAAGAAAACCAATCTCAATTTTGGTTTGTATCGATATAAACTACATGATATTGTATATTTTAATGAATATTATTTATTTTGAAAGATAAATTATTGTTTTTATTTGTTTTTAGTTTTGTTTTAAATAAATAAAAACAATTGAAGACTAATACCTTTTTTACAAGTCCAATATTTTTTTAAAAACAGAAATATTGTTGTACATATATTTTGTGTGATTAGCTAATGATGTTAACCTTAGTGACTTGGTGCATAAATTTGAGCAAATTATCTGAAATTTAATAATTTAAAAACACACGACATAATATTCTTTTGTTCGCATTCTTTTAAACTAACTAGATCAACAATTTAAGCAACAACATATAAAATCATTGTGTCGTTTTATTTTCTGTCATTTCCGTAAATCGCATGCATTCTGTCTTGTGTACAAACGGTGCTGAAGAGCTGAGGTCACGGGAACTTGCGGTAGTGACCCGGCCCCAAGCTCAACACTCAACGCAACTATTTCTGTGTTTGTGTTTGTGTTTGTATTCGGCATATGTGGTCTGTCTGCCGCAAATTATGGAGTTCCTTACCTTAGGCCAATTGCGACGATCAAGAATCCGCCACATGGAATGATTACGTTTCGCGGCCAAACCGGGGATGTAATTGCATCCAATTTAATATAACCTCAAGAAATTTTTAACCCCTAAAAATAATATCTACAGTATTTTTGAAACGTTAACTAATAAAAATCATTTTTCAAAAAACAAAAATAATTTGTTCACACTTCTGTCCAACTACGTGATTAATAGCTTAATTTAAGTTAACGCAGAAAAAAAAATTAATCATCGTAAATATGGAGGTTAAATATATAATTAATGACTTTGGATTTTATTATTTACAACAGTAATTCAAAATTGAATCTAGTAAACGCCATTAAACGGTAAATCATTTATTAATATTCAGGAAAAATGTCATATGAACATAGCATATGTATGTATGTATGTAACATTAGAGAGAATGAGTAAAAAAGAAGAAAAAATAAAGGAAAAAAATGGGTAGTAAAAATATCATGATATAAGCGATAGGGCGGCTGGCAGGTCGGCGAAACTCGAAAGTCATATATTACAAGATGCCTTACAGCTAATGGCTACTTATGTTTTACAGCCAATGAAAAAACTGCTGTAAATTATAACCGATGACTTATCCATTAAATTAGGACTAAATTTATAGCCAAACAGGGTGTATTAGGATAGATCAGTTTCATGGCTTTATAGGTACTATTTGCTCGTGCAATTATATCTCTACTTAACGATAAAGAACTCTGTGTTTACATTCCCTGCTCATATATGCTAATTTATTTTACTAACTTGCAATTTACTTACTTACTAAATATATACAAAATAACTATTTTTCATATTTATTTTATTTTGCAAACACTCCTTTTTAAACTTCCAATCTTCGAGCTTTAAAAATTGCGTGCAGTAGCTTCACGTATCAATCGAGCATTTTCTGTCTTATGATGGGTTGAATTTTTAATTTATCATAATTTGTACAATTTATGTTTTGCATTAGAAGATATCTCAGCTTTATGAAGATTTTTGCTCCTATAACGAGTTTTATCAAATTAGATCCTATATAAATTTTCTAGAGCATACAGAAAATTGAATGCCAATATTTCTGTTACATTCATTTATTTTAAATTTCTGGTCAATATTAATCTCATATTTACAAAATATATCATATGTCTCTGATTATTGATTAAGATTCTTGTCTTAAACAGTTTTCAAGCAATCTGAAATCTTTATCTATGTATTACTAGTAAGTGAAGATCATGTATTACTTATTAGCTTCTAGACTTCAAAATTATCATATAAAATATTTCAAATTTATAAATTAAAGTTAATTAAAACATTTTTTATAAATGCAACAAAGAAACAATTAAATAAAAACAAATAGAAAATATTAAAAGGGACCCCATGTAAGAAAAATTCATTAGAGAATTGTTGAGGAGTATTTGAAAAACCACAAGTATCAAAGCAGAGAACTAGAGAGATTATGAATTGGTGCGTGTTTAATATAAATTGTCAGGGTGCAAAGTATGTGGTACTTTGAAGGACCATGAAATGTAATGAATAAAATAGTGCAGAGGGGCGTTCGAGTACCAACCAAATTGAAACAGGGACAATCAGTGCACATGTCACTGTCGTTTTAACTGTTTTATATAAGTATCTTTCTTCGGACAGATTTATTTCTAGGGTTTCCGGTTCAATTTTCCTACCACTGCTAATTCTCTTTGCTATATTTCCGAAGATGAAACTGAATAATAATTTATTCTCGATGAATAATTGTGTTATTAAGCTAAAACTTAGATCAGAAAATACATGTATCATTTCATTATCTATTGATTTAAATATTTAAAGTAATACTTGAAAAATGAACCAGTTTTGTAAAGAAGTAAGCTTATATACTAAGGATAATTGAGAAAACCTCAAAAAAGAATTGGTTTTCCAAACTAAAATTTTTGTAAGATACGTGTCTTTAAATTTTCTAAATGGGCCAATTTCGCAAAAATAGTGAGCTTGTACATCAGGGATATTTGCCAATTTTAACATTTTGTGTAAATATTTTGAGCAAATATATAGTTTTTTAATCAAATATTATTATAGCTTTAAATCTTGCAAAAACTATTGTGCTGTTTGACTAAAAGTTTTCTCTTAGTTTATACTTTCAAAATAAGCAAATTTTGCAAAAGGAATTGAAGATTTTTGTCGTTTTTAAGCAGTTTTTTTTGTAAATATCTCCATAAATACTTGAAGACTTTATAAATAAACGTATCATTAATTTTCCTATCAATTTTTGCATTCAAAATTTAACATTTTACACAAAATATATAAAAATAAATATTTTAATAATTGTATTTTACACACATGAGCAATGAAACAAACTATTAGACTGGCCCTGAAGGTACAATTCCACATGTCCATTGCGTAATTAACAAACAATTTAATTATCATTGTGCGTTTGTTTGCTGGGTATATTTGGCCTTAAGGGCTAAAATTGTGGCATCCGTAACGTGTGCCTTTTATAACATATTGCATATGTCAAAGTCGGTGGCCGTATGTCCATAATTAACAAGTGCGTGTCGGGTTTTAGCGTTTGTTTTTTGTTTAACCACAACTTTTATTTTATAAGGTTGCCTTGGAAAAACAATTGCCGTCTTGCAAGAAATAAAATTGTTATTTCTAATTTCATTCAACTTATTTGTATATATATTTATCTAAAATGAAATAAATAATTGAAAATGCATTACAATAGCAATTAATTTATAATTTATATCATATAATTTATTTATAATTACAATATATGCAATGAAATAATCATAATGTACAGAGAAATTTTTAATTTGAAATAATAAAAATTTGTTTGTTTTTTCTAAATGTAGTGTGTAGGTGTTTTATGGGGCCTAAGTCACAAATTTCGAGTTTTTTTTTAGTTTTTTCGATGTGAGTTTCACCCACATACCACCCAAGAATTGTGTCTCATTTAGACAGTAGGCAAGGCCCGAAACTAAAGGCTTTAACTCATAAGTGGGTTGGAAAAATATATATACTGTGTCTAAAATTATGTACACCTACATTGTTGAGATATTTAATTATCTTACTACTAATTAATTTAGTATTCTAATTCTATGTTATTTTCTTTGATTTATATTTTGTCTTGGTAAATATTTTATATATACTATTTTTTGTTTTTGTTTTTTGGATGAATGAAAATACGAATAATTTAGATTTTGTAACAAATATTTAATGATATATAATTATTTAAAGAATTAATTGAAAATATCTTTAAATATATGGTAAGCAAATAAATAAAAAAAATTCAGAACACGAAATTTAAGTATTAATACTTGCAAAATGTGTAAAAGTATAGCAAAGGAACATGTTAACCGTAACAAAAATCGTCGCGATTTATGTACCAGTTATAATAATTCTAAAAATTAAGGATTTTGATGATTTTTCGTTAGATGACTATTCCTAGCTTCTTCTATATATTACATCTGTTATTTAAAGCCAATGGGATAAACTTACCCCTCAATTTACGCGAAGTATCGATTCCACGTACCGTGTTATAGAAGGATCTACTGGATTTATTTCAGGAACTTACTTAATAAGTCTTTGCTAGATTTTTGAAAATTCCATAACTTTTAGTCTTAAATACGATTCAAAAAAAAAAAATTTAAGATTCAAATCTCTGCTTAATATATTAAACTTTAAACAATTTAATAAAAAATTCATTTTTCTAACAAACAATTAAAATGAACATCAGTATAATAACACAAAACAAAAGTGGTAATGAATGAATTTATTACAAGTTAGTATAAGTTTCTCGGTAATTGAAATGACTAGTGATAATAGCTAATCATATATTCATAACAGAATTGCTATAAACTGGTGTACCGCATATTCTCAACCCTTATACATATACATACATATACATATACATAGATATTGCCTTGGCGCACATCTGTATAGTGTATATCGTTGAATATATACGCGAATTAATTTTAGTTTTGCCCATGGCACAACGCTCTTCTGTTCTATATTCTGTTTACATGATAATTACATTACTTGTTAAGTAATGTTTCCTCAATTAAGACCCTTACTACACATCTACTCATTGGATTATTGCTAATTGTTCACAAAATTCATCTATATTATAACTATCTTTAATATTTATCTTTCAAAACATTATTTTATAAAATTGATTTGGCAACGTAAGATATAAGAATCGTCGACTAAACATATGATCTGTTTGAAAATATTTAAAATCCTATAATTCTGAATACTTGTACTTGGTAATGACGATTATTTTATAACATTTGAATTGAAAGTTTAACATGGAACAAGAAGTAAGGCTAGGGGTATACTGGTGGCAGATTATAAGTCATATTTTTCCATAATTACCAGACATGAAAGACATCAGTCGTAGCTGCGAATGCCTGCAAGGGCGTTTCACTATTCACAGACCAAACTTCGTCAAAGCTTCACCTTAATTAATGAGTTTATAGGGACAGCTTAATGCTGTGCACTAATTACTGAGAGCGGACAATTATTATTACTTCAACTGCACTTTACTATTCTTTTATTTTTAGATAAATATTGAATTTCTTTCATTTTATTTTTAAATATTTTTGACTACCCTGGGGTATCCAAATTTTTCTTTTCGAATTCTTAGAATTTTTATATTTATAAGAGATATCAATTAANGTTTTAATTCAACAAAAAAGAATATCAATAATTTCTTAAATGATTAAACTAATTGAAAATAAATTACAGGCCCTTTCAAAAATCGATTAAAAAAATTAGTTTAATTAAATAAAGACATAGTTAGGGACATTAAATTAAGTATAAACTATTTATAAAATTTTAAAATGCAATGTAAAGCTGATTTAAGATAAATTAATACCTAGTTTCTGAAAAATTAAAATTTTGTTTTTAAATCCATCTTTAGAATAAACAATTCCTTATTAATCTGTTTAAAAAATTATATTTAAATAGAATTAAATCAAGAAAAAGATTTTAGAACCATATTTAATAAATTTTGATATCATTTAATAAATGTAGATAAATTAATTGAAAAGCTTTGGCGGAAGAAAATGTGCCGCTTATTATAAAAATGGACCATTTTATTTCAGCAGCGTTACAGAGCAAAGACTGAACGCCATTTTAATTTTGCCAAGAAACTTTCTAATTACGAGAAGTTTTCTGATTAATCACAGTAATTAATTAGTTCCAAAAACGCAGTTAGAATCTCGCGCGTATAAGCATATACGACTACAAGTAGGAATATATATCGCAAGTAAGCAAGCACTAAATCATACAACATTGAATATTCTGCATAATAATATAAAAAAGTAAACGGAATTTATTTTCTTCTACGAAATAAAAAGTATGTAATCATAATAATCATAATATTCTGACATTCTTCAAACATCTGTTCTCTTCTTACTTTGTTGTATAATTATTTTTAATACTACTGCTATTTTTGCCAGTTTCAGATACAGTTTTTTGACTTAAATTTTATTCAAATATTTACTGTTTACTGTTATTTTATTTTTTCACTTACATTGATACGTTTACCCCCTAAAATAACAAATAAATATATTTAACGTGGAAAGAATATTTCGCGTTAAATTAACGGAGATTCTTTATAAATTTATTCAGTAGTTTAATAATGAATTAAAGAACTTGGAAATTGGAATAATTGGAATATTTTAAGTTCTCATCATCTCGTCGAACCCTCAATCAAAAAGAGGAAAAAAAAAAATCGACAGTCCATCCACATCAGCATCACCTCTAACACCGAAAGAAAATAACTAGAAGAAGGTGTCAGAACGGAATGGTCAGTTTGGTGGCACGAACTCAAACCCATCATTAGAGTATGAGTCAGCACGCGGTACTCCGGTACTGCGGTACTGCGGTACTGTGGTACTGCAGTCCATGAATATTTCCGACATGTCAAACCGTCTTAATGTTTGATGTTAGATTAATGTTTAAACGATATTGGTTTGTTTCAAGCAGAGTCAGATCGTGGCCAGCGTCGGTCGCTTTTGTTTGACTCAGCGGTTTTTTATTTACAAGATTCATCTTATTGCATTTTAACTAAATGTATTTAGTTTACAATCATTACGGTAGCGTTATATGATCGGAATTTTTAAGGAATCTAGGTGATAGTCAGCGAATGGTGTTCAATCTCGCACCGGGTGAGAATTTTTCACACGTTGGCCGTTTTTATGTTGCCGCTAATGATTTTAGACACATCATTGCGTTAGTTGTATTTCAAATGAAACTAGATTGTATATTAGGTTCGATATTGCATTCGATTCGATTTAATTCTTTTCGTTTCTGATGAATTGATTTTTACGAGTTCATTTTTCAATGATTTGTGGTTTTTCGTTTTATATTTTTATTAATACATTCATTTATATTCCTAAATTATTTAT
>NEEE01001181.1:42842-54213 GCA_002278615.1 Pogonus chalceus
TTTTAGATTAAATTGGGGTGAAAAAAGAAAATTTGGTCTAACAATGAGTTTTATTTATATATTATTATTGAGGTTTTTTGTGTTAAATTGTTTTGATTGGTATAATTTAAGGGTTCCAATAAATTTTTAAATGTTTAATTTTCATGTCAATCAAATCTTTTATTCAAAACTGCAAATCAAATATTATTGAAATATAATATACCAACAATTGTTGTACACAAAACGTGGCATCACGTAACATAACGTAACGTAACGTGCAGTAAAGCGCAGCTTGGCAACTTATATTGTTTAGAACCAAAACCACAGGGTGCAATCTATTGAGGGTTGATTTACAACCTTCCAGCTAAATATCGAACATACTGTGTTTACTAGCAAATTTACAAACATTTTATTTTAAAATGTCATGGTATACTGTCAAATTTACAAAGTTACCAATAGTAAAAAATTAAGTAAAAGTTGTACTTATAGGAAGATATGTAAAATATTTTATGTTGTTGACTAGTCTGGATGCTTGTAACACCTCTTCATTTATCTAGCTCCACAATTTCGCTCATAGGATCAAAATCGTATGTTGAGGGCAAATCGCTTATTCGTTGCCCAAATATACCATATGGCATCATTGCTACCGGGACACAAGCATCAACTAATAGGGGTGAATATGACATCGGGGTGTGGGTAAAGGGACGTTAAAACAGGGATGAAAATGAGGGTTTAGTGACACTTCTTCAACTGAGGGATATTAGTAGTTTTGTCCACCCGGAGGGATTGTTTTGCGATACTTGATTAAATCAATTCATTCGTTTCTTGTTAGGGAAAGATTAAAAATTGTTTTGGGAACCATTATCAAGGGTTTATTTATGTTATTATTGAAGAAGTAAAATTAATGAACGCTGTAATTGTTATTGATAATGATAACTATCATATATAACAATATGGCGTATTGTCAAACTTACAGTGTTACCAACTGGATTGGATGATAATACTGTTGCAATTTAATCATGTTAATAGTTTAATTGTAATATATAGAGTATTTAATGTATTTTTTTATATTATTAGTATTATTTAGTTAGGATAGGAGTGATTGATGTATCCAGTGACCTAATCTATGATGGCGTCTGACAACGTTTAGTGCTGCGGTAACATTTGATAATTTCCTGCGATTATGCGATTAATTGGGGAAGGAACGGCCTCGGGAGCTGGCGGTGTTGGTGGGCGAGAGGAACAACGTCAACTGACCGGAAATTGAGGGCGCGCATGTAGTCAACTTCCACCAGGAAATGACTCTTGTCAATTAGGTTAGGTGTCATCGGCGATGCTTCGATGGACTCACGACCTTCACTATCACATCATCATCATACAATAGAAGATTTTTTTTAAGTTTAAAATTGTAATATATTCGTAAGAACTGAAATATCTTCAATAAATAAAACGTTTATAATGAACTATATTCTCATAATATTATAATAGTCCAAATCGAATTTGTCATTGAATAAAAAATAATTAAACTATTGTATTTCCTCCATCATATTTATAATTTATTTGTTGAAACAATGGAGGTAAGTAGCCAACGCAAATACGTAAAATTTTTAATACTTACTTTAATAAGAGACTATGAAAAATTAGAAAAACTGGACATAATTATAAATAATGAATTAGTTTTATGGCATTTCCGTAAAAATTATATTTGTTTTGCTTTTCGTTACACCTACAGAATTAAATATTATGATAATTGATTTTTTTTAAACATAATACATGAAAATATATGTTTCTTAACAAAATTTTATCATGTTAATTATTGTTATTTTTTATTTATTTATTATTTCATACAAATAAAAACAATTGCTTTATTATAATTTGACATTTATTTTTGATTTATTCTATACAAATTATTTACAATACTTTCATATTAATATTTTACGCTATTTATTGCTTCGTTTAAACTATAATTTTGTTTATTTTTTAATTCATTTCATTTAGAAACCTTGCACATCAAACATGAACTTTTACTAAAAATCGAATTTAAATTGATTTATTTATAAAAAAAGGGTTGATATTTAGGGGTGTACAAAAGGTGCTTTCGCATTCTGTATTTTATTTTTATTGAAGTTTTACAGTTATGCATTTATAAGGTAATATGGACTTAATATTACCTTTTTAAACACTAGTGTATAATAATACTGCACACAGTTGAAGAATGGTATCTACAAAAAAATTATAAGTGACCTAATTTAAGTAAAATAATGAAAGGGCGCAAGAAACATTTTCGTCAGGGCTGTAGCTGTAAACATACCAATTTCCGAATGCTTTAAAAGTGTGATATAAACGTAGTAAACGCTATGTCCAAATGAAATTACTCTCAGCATGAAGCCGAAGTGTCCACTGAGATTTCAGATTAGATTTTACATCAGATTATTATATTTATTCTTAAATGCCAAGAATATAAGAACCAATTTTCTTTAACACTACATTAATCTATAATTTTCGCTGTAATATTTTTCTATTTTTTTTTTTTTTAATAAAAATATATCAAAAATTGGTTAAAGAAACTGAAGTAGAAGTTTCAATAGAAACTATAATAAAAATTTACCTGTTATTTTACGACTAGTAATTGACTTTTTAATTATAGTATCTAAGACAAATTGCCGAAAAATGTTTGTCTAAAATGATTTTATTGCAAGCCCAAATACCACGAAAATGTCAGCCCCCTGCTACGTAAGAACCAGGGGTGTTGTAAAATACCTTTTTAAGCAAATAAACTATCCACTCCTTAAGACCACAGGTAGAGAGATATTTATAGCATTGAGGTTATAAAGTAAAACACCTTTTGTACAAATATTATTCCGTATATATAGATATAAATTTAATTTTAAAATGAATTACACAACCTCAGCTGATGAAACATATTCGCTAAGCGATGTTCTTCAGTCTTTCCATCCACGCCTTCTTTACAAAGTTTTACTAACAAATCGTGTCATCTGTTCCGTAAAGCATATATAACAACGAAGTTTAGAAAGAAGCAGCGCAACAGAGATGAGAAATGCGTATCAGAAGAACAAAATACAACCTTTGCATAATTCATGAGAGTTAACTTATGGTTTACAGTAGCAGCGCTCCTATAAACTGATTTATGATACACTTTTTATTAATTGAATCATGAATTTTGGAACAGATCATGTTTGCATAAGAATTTTAATGTTCGAAATTTTTATTCCGCCACTTCATATTAATGGACAATGATCTACATCATATTATGACATTCTTAACTTCGAATTCTCATTTTTTTTTTACTGAAAATCTTCAGTTTTGTTCACTTAAGTAAAACTCATAAGATCGTAACAATAAAAGTAACTAGTAATTTTTAACTCTATAATAGTAGTGACACAGTTAAAATCTTTAGTTTTTCTGGACCCTTTATAACTTTTAGCAAGGCCCTCGGTAAAATATTGCTGATTTATAAAAATAAATGTTCAATTTAACGTAAATTTTAAAAAAAATTATACTTTTGAACCCTTTAATTGTTACAGTTCTTTTGAAATTCGAAAATAGCTCTTAATATAATTTTAGCGGACTCTTTATAGCGTTTCGAGCGATTCGCGGTTCAAGATCGCGTATTTATTTCAATAAATAGATTAATTTAACGTAAACATTTAAAGAACTGTAGTTTTTAATCTTTTGATAACTGCGACTCCGTTGAAATCCTTAAATTACTCTTAGTATAGCTTTCGCGAAATGTTTTTAACTTTTCACACGGCTCTTGATAAAGAACCGCTGATTTTTAAAACAATATAAAAAATAAAATTGGGTTTCAAAGTTACTTAAACCAAATCAGATGTATTTAAAATTAAATTTAACTTTTATAGTACATTTTATCAAAAAAATCCAACAATAAAAATATCTAAAGATAGTCGAAAACAACTTCAAGTGTTGTATTTGTATTTGCAAGTTAAATAGAACTAAAAGATGTTATAATTATCCAAATTCTTATCGTAAAACATATATAACTAACCTTTTTTAAATAGTTTATAGATAAATAATTAATATATATATTTAATTTGAAAGAGTTAAAGGTAAATAATATCCTTGAAATACGATTTAATTACGTCAAAAACAATAAAAGAATAAACGAACAACATAAACGTCTAAAAAATCATGTTAACAACATAGCAACAGTGGAACATCGGATAAACAACACGTTTATAAAAGATGCATCGATGTAACAACGTAGATATTATACCGTACGTAATATGGTAGCCAAGATGTTGTGTTTCATGTCAGTTTTGATCACAGATAAAATAACCGTAACACATTCTTGTGTCAAACATAAGCTGAGACGCACAGCGGGTCTACCACGGAATTATATATGACCGAGACGTTTATACTACTTTACAATTATGTAGGTAACTTTCCTTTTATTATCATTATTATTATTATTCACTTATATCGAATTATTTTTCATCAATTAACCATTAAATAAATTTGGAAAACCTTGCATCAAAATTTAGATATTGAAGAAAAATTGCCGATTAAGCCTCAAACTAAAAAATTAAGAAGAGTATCGATTCAGAAGTTTGATTTATTTAAATATATCGTTTCCTAAAATATATCTAGATACTCACAGATTTGTTCAAAATGTTATTTTATATCGATAAATTCTACAATCAATGATGGCAATCATTACCATCGGAGCTGTTATTATTTTTACATGATTAAATGTAATATACAGGTGGTGAGTTTTATAAATATGATGATAGATTTAATAATAAAAATAGTAATCACTTATTAAATATATACAACACTCTGATGGACGTATTTACCATAAAATTTTCTCCATGTATAATTAAAATTAAAGCAATTATTTATATTGAAAAGCATAATTAAAAAATAAATAAATAAAATTTTTTAATTGAAATAATTTTTGTAAAAATTGAAAAAATTAAAATTGACCTACACTGTAAGTTAATTAGTTTTTTGACGTTGGTTGCAAGTCAATTAAATAGAAAAAAAAAACAATGATTATTTACACATGAAATAACTATTATTCCAAGTATAATGGAATCATAAGGAACCACCAACTTAAGAAATGAATTTTCGCCTCTTCAACCACGAGTCACTCCTTCATACATAAATAACCCGCCTACATGTAACTTAAGATGTTAGTCACAAAATTTTAACTTTGTTATACTGAAAATAAAAATATATACTTTTTTAGAGTATTTTATTCATAAATAATTTAAATATTTAATTCTAATTCAAATCATATATAATAAGTTTTGATCAGTTTTGTGATCAAAACTTTCCATCAAAATCAAAATCGTGATATGACTGTTAATTTTAATGCTTGCACAATCTACTGTATGTTTTACCACCTTCTAAACTGCCAGTGGCGGCGTAATGCCACGCGAAAGGTGGGGGCCCAAATTAATAGCACCATGTAAGGTGTAATTACCACGCTGATCTGATCAAGTTCGCGTGCGTACGTGTTATAACACGCACTAGTAAAGATGATAAAGTGTGGAGAAGACGGAGGGTGAATTACTTGCTTAAGGAAACCCAAAAGTGTGTGTTAAAATTATCGAAGGTGGCTGCGAGATTTATTATACTTGGTTATCGTTTTGATTGATTAACATTACTAATTTTATTAATGCAGTTAATTCAAATTATTTATTAAAACCAGTAAAATATATTTTGCGAAATAATAATGATAGGTAAATTATTCTACAAGGCTGTAAAACATTATAATCAATGTTTCAACAACTTCTTATCAAAAAACCACTTATAATATATTGTAATAAATTATTCATAAGAATACATTTTGTCCCTTGGTTATAATAAAATAATTTTTGCATAATTTATATCACCCCTTACTTCGAAAGTCGATACTTAATAACATTTAAAATCAAATATTATATATTAAATGACAAAATGAGATTTTTTAAAAGTTTAAAGTAATATATTATTTGTTATATTTAGAGCATTAACTTATTCATTACTAGTAAATACAAATATTAACTAAATCATTCAACAAAGTATACACAAACTAGTTATTAAAGCACTGCCATTTATTAACTCTGACTGGGAAAGAAAAATTTATTTTTCCAATAAGGAATGACAAAAATATATTGTATTATATTCCTGTTGAGCATATTTTCAATATTTTATGCAGTATTTATGAATCTATTAACTATGGGAGGTCCTTATAGAATGAGATGTATACATTGACTGGGTTTATACTAGGGATGTAACGAAGGTGGTTTTATCGGAACCGAAGACGGAGTCGGAGTTTTTGAATTTGGTTTATCGGAGTCGGAATCGGAACCGAAGTCGGAGTCGGAGGCAGTGTCATAGGTGGTAGCAGAAGAAATATGTTTTAAGGGCAAATGAAAACAATATTCAGTTAAACTCTTTAATTTTAATTAGAAAATAATAAATCTACACAGGCGATGATAATCAAAATTAACATATTTTTAATAACAGTTAGCAAATTAAATCAANTATATTAATATAAAATTCAAAAATTCTTGTATTTTTTATCTAAAAAACAAAATCTTCTTTTTTTCTTTTTTCAGATACTACTTTGCAAAGTTATGGACGAAGCAGAACTTAAGACCAAAATATACAAATATCAATAAATTTTTAAAAGAATATTTTTGTAGTAAAAAATATGTTTATTAACAATTTGAAATACGTTATAGTATCTGTATATTTTCATGTAAAATAAACAATAAAAAACATAAACATAATAATAGTTAAATATACAAATAACGATAATGTATATAATAAATATATAACATTAAAACATACAATTAACTAGGCGAGTATCTAAATGCTTTATATATCTATTGTCCGTTTATTGCATAATTACCGTGGGTAGAAATGTACATACATACATATATACGATTATCAATTGTCATTATCATTAGATGTTTCATGATTTCGATTCAGGATAAATTTATTTTGTTGATATAATATTACGTATAATATATCTAAAATCAACTAGGTACATTAGAAGATAATTTATATTTGTCCTAATATCTATATGATTAGTATAACCTTTGGGGTTAATTTATTATTAATTATTATATTCTGATAATTAATAATACGATTGTTATGGAAAATATTGAACACGTGTTTATATTTATAAGGAAATAGATTTTTTCTGTACAAGGACAATATTTTTGCTATATCCTATTGCCCATATTTTTAAATATGAACCAATATAACTGATAGTGAATTTTCTCATCTGGAAAAATACAAGATATCCCAAAAGGATCGGGATATTTCCGAAGTTTGGAAACCTGTAGAACATTTCAATCGCAAAATTTAAACGTTGAAGATGGTTTTTTGATTTTAATTCTGCACAAACTGAATTTTGTTTAAGATGCAAGTTCTTCCTTATAATTCTTTGTAAAGACGATTTCGGAACGTTTAATTCTTGAACCTTTTGGGGTACCTGTATATAGCCCATACTTTAGATAGATTTTTTTTTATATGGGCTCATAAGAAAAAAAAAATGAGCCTACATTTTCAATTATAATACAACTTAGCGATTTTATATCAAATGGAGCAATTTATTAAATTGCCTGAAACTTCATATGAGAAAATATGAGTCGCTATTCTATTTTACTTTTGGTTGAATATGGGTAACAAAAAAGGGTTTTATAAAATTTTTCTTGTAAATTATGAAACTCAAAGAAATATGAGTATTTATAATGATTAAGATTCTAGAAACCGTGAAGAAGTTAGACAAGATCTTTGGTCTAAAAATACGTAAAATATACAGAAAATCTGGAATATTTAAAAAGTATAAAAATAATTTGTATCGTAGAAAGGCAGGTAGCTATTATAGCGACAATGGTTCAGATGTCACCGTGTCGCCGGTAATGTAGTTCGCTATGTTATCTCCTGAAGAATCTATCACGCACGTCTCATATTAGCGCCAGCCTGGCAACATGTGTTTTTCACACGAAAAATTATTCATAACATTATCGCTTCTATGTATCTTATGTTATAACCCCCTAATACTAATACATACAGCATTCATTTACCTATTTGGTGAACACGGAATGACATAATTATGTGATTAAAGAATCTTGTATTCGCCGACTGTTATTTGAACTTAGATTAACACGGGGACTTTTCATTCTACGCGCAATCAAAGATTACAATTTTTTCATATTGTTCGAAACTTGTTTAGCTTGTTTTTCCTGCACAGTCTTTTGTTAATGTCCTGCAAACTAACAATACACTATACTTGATTTTATTTTATTTTTTATAAACATTATTCATTTCTGATTCTGATTGCGCTACCTTACTCGAACTTCTACGATTTGATTTTAATTAACGCGCAACTATTCTCATTAATCTTTCAGCAGCAAATTACTACTAATGGAATTTAACATTTTATATTTGTCACTTAAATGATTGTCTATCTGACGATTTAAAAGCATTTACTACGTCATCACTTATTCTCAAACATGAATAAATTGTGAAATTGTAAATTAAAATAAGTACGACGATAAATTAATTGTCGCTTAAATGAATGTCGACCTGACAATATAAAAGCATTTACTACGTCATCACATACGTAGAAGTATTGTCAAACATGAAAATGATTAACATTATTCTTTATAGACTTAAACAAGATTAAAATAAGTACACGAACTTATTATTAAACTAAAATACAACAAGAAATATTTAAATATTCAAATCCACTATGAACTTTTACGCCTATTGCTTGAAATGATGATAATCTAATGTGATATTTAGTACCGTTTTTTAATAAATTCTTTTGTAAATTAAAAGAGCGTAGCTTACTATTATACAGCACCCAGTAGCTTTGGTTTTATTGAATAGAAAGTTGTATAAACATTGGATTATAACCCTTTACAAGTGTTTAACTATTGTTGATATTATTTGTGATATATTCATTAGCATTTTTTGATTTAAAATCCATAAAATAATAAAAAAATGTCATACCAAGAAATCGTATAACTTGAAAAACCATCAAAATATTTAAAATTTCAAATAACAACATAATTACAAACATGTCACATCATAAATCTGTACATAAGGAATAAAATAAAACTTAAGAAAAAAAATATAAATTTATGGCTAATACTTTGGTGAAACTTATAATTTTATGTCTCGTTTTAGTAGCACCATATTACAATTCGTGGAAAAGTTATTCGCATGTTAACAGTGCAATATAACTGCTAGATATTTTATTTTATATCGCATGAAACGTTAAACGACTAATACGACTTATTATCTTGTGAAATATTTTACGATTTATTATGTTGAAAAAAATTATTCAGGTTAAAATTATAATATTTGAATAATTGTCGCTCAAATGATTGTCGATAAATATGTCGGAGACTAGTTGTTAACCATTACCGTACGCGTGATGAACGAGCAAATCCGACGCCAAGCGACGCTATTTGTTCCGTTGGGATGACAGGCCAATCTTGCGGTACCGTAAAAAAAGCGAATACTCAACTCCAGAGGTCGTAGTTGGTGCTGTCCACCAAACAGTGATTGATAATTGCACTTGTTTTTACAATATATCATTTGGTAATTATGTGCCATGGAAACTATTGTAGTTTTATTTCCGGGATAATTATATTCTGTTAATAATATTTTAAAATAATATTTGCAATATACGAAAAAGTAGAAAATTTTATTAGTCATGCATAAATTAAAAATTTTAATTGCAAGTCAAGTCGTGGGAAATAAAATTTATGAAATTTTAAACTGGTTTTATGAAAATTGTTATTATTTATAAACATTTCGATTTTCAAGTTGCTTATCTTAATTATTTTTAGTAGTAAATAATCGTTGTTTGATGTGATATATTTTATCTTTTCGCTAATTACAATAAACATTTTTTTTTTCATCTTTTACTATGAAATACAGTAAGATTAAGACTTAAAACAGCTAGAAACTTTATAATATTATTTGAAACTTTTGAAACATATCCTTTTGAGGCCAATATTTTTTGAGGCCAGTCTTTTTGATGCCACTTTTCTTAAGGCTAATCTTTTTTGAAAAAGATTATTTTTAAAGTCAGTTATTCTGGGGTCATTTTTGAAGTCAAGTTTGGTAGTCAGTTATTTTGAAGTCAATCGTTTTGAGGCCAGTCTTTATGGGGATAGTTTATTTTTTTGAGTTAGTCTTTTTAAGTCTTTTATTTTTTGAATTTAGCTTTTCTAAGGCTGAACTTTAACGAATGAATACTCAGAGCCTTTTTGATAGATAGTTTTTTGATGTATATTTATGTTTAAGGCCCATCGTTTTGAGGCCAGTTATTTTAAAGCAAGTCTTCATTGTAGTTAGAAAATTCTTGAACTACTCCTTTCCAAACCAGTCATTTTAAGTCGATTTTTTTGAGGCCAGTTTTTATGGAAACCAATCTTTTTAAAGCTTTCCAATCCTTTACTCCTACTACAAACCTATTTCAAGCCAGATTTTTAAGCTAAATCTAATCATATTTGGTGGTACTGTTAAAAATTTAAACTGCTAAATGCTCTAAAAATTAAAATAAATAGGTTATCTATCTTTTTGTAATTATATATTAAATACTTGTTGAAAAATAGAAATCTGTCTATTTAACATTTAATATAGTTGTAATTAAATATGAAATATTTCTTAACATGTTTGAAAATATATTACAAGAACAAAGAAGTAATTACCAGTTGTTTTATATACCGCAACAAACAAGTAATCCACAAGTGTGATAACTAATAATATTCTTAACATTATAACAACAATATTTACTCTGCATTTACATGATATATTTGTGGAGTACCATGTTAGACAAATATTAGTCGAATATTTTTTTGTATTCAGAGCGTGAGACTATGCTAATATTATACCATATTAGTATATATGTAATATAATATATTAGTGAGGGTGATATAGGTATAGTGTAGTTGTTAAACGATGGCAGAAGCCGCTTCCGAGTAGGAAATATGAAGGACATTTTAAGTGTTTGCTCAACAATTAGAAAGATCCGTTTCAGAGTAAATATTTAAGATTGTCAGTTCACCGTTCCTGGACAATTCAAGATCTGTGTGAAAATTAGATTCGTCAAGCTAATAACGGTTTTAAATATTCATATTACAAATTAAAATATCTTAAGAACACATGATAATGTTTTCTTTTTCTTATTAATATAAAAATTAGGCCAATCTGGAGTAATTTTTCTTAATTTTTGGAGTAAAAATATCGAAAAATAAAATAGCTATTAAGCTGAAACTTTGGAAATATACATATTATTATATTATCTATCGATTTAGGTATGTTGCAAAAATAATTTCCAAGATTTGACTTATTTTATAAAAAATATTAACATCGGGTATTTTGTTCAATTTTG
>NEEE01001185.1:19208-29662 GCA_002278615.1 Pogonus chalceus
TAATTTTTCAAAAAAGTTCGTCATCATTGATCTAAGATACATAGCAAAATAAATAAGTAATTTCAATTTATAATCAATTTGTAAAAGTTTAAAATGAACATAAAATATAAAATCCTCAATAGATGTAAAATAAATAACAAAAAAAGACCAACATGAAAATAGTTTAGTAAGATCATAAACATGTTCACAAAAACATAATAAAAGTACACGTTAAAATCAAGTTGAATCTTGTAACAATGTGAGATGAAAAGGTACGTGCGTCTTGTAAGTACACATTATACATTAACTACAAGTAAAATACGTGATGTGACGTAATGTCCATAGAACCACATTAAGTTTTACGTTATTTTACTTTCAAGGGTAACGAACGGACAATTCCCACGACTCGTACTGAACTGTGACGTGTCATTGTTGTCATCTTTCGAACAACTTTAACACTTTTCACTAACAACAAGTCATGAAATTCTGTCAAAAAGAGATGCCACTAAGTTTGTGCAAGTCAATTCTAAGATATATACCACTGTCACTTTGAAATGTCTACAAGAAATTTATTAACTTGCTTGGAAGAATTAGTTGGGAAGTTCAGTTTTACAAAAGCAGAATTACTTTTAAATTTTATACATGAAGTTTTAAAAATGTTCTAAATAAATTATACAAATATTAAAGTTTAAGAGTTGTTTTATTATATATTTTGATGATGTCCAATTTTTACAATTTTTAGCTTTAGTCAATTCAAAAAGATCTGAAAAACTGATTATTACTATTATTTAATTATGCCCTAAGGGTCCTAATTTAACTACAAAGAAATAAAAACACATTGTTAAGTTGAAGCTTAAAGAGGGAAGTATATTTGTAAGGCAAACTTCCTGAAGGGTGAAGAACCCTGTCTAATTAAAAAATATTCAAAATTTAAAAACACATAAAAACAATTGTTAATTTTTAAAGTAATAACTTATGACAAGATATTTTTAAGATAACCCAAGAAGTATTAAGGAAACGATATTTTCATTGAATTAATATCTTTAAAATTATTAATCTAAATCTATAAGCAATCAATATATTAGTATAACTACGCTTTTCTTAATAAATTCAATGTTTTTATAACTTTTTATAAGTTTAAAAAAAAAATCATATGATATTTGAATAAATAAATAATTTCAGAATATAAAAAAAACTAATAATATAAATTTCAGCACTAGAGACCAGTAAATCAAACATTTGTCTTTGAAATACAAAAAAAAAAAAACAAATTTTAATATTTAGGCTCGATTTTAATGTGAAAACGAAACATTGCTTTTCCTACTGTGCACTACTTTTCAAGAAAACTCTTTGGAAAGTTTAAAAAACGTTCTTAATAGAAATTTTAATATTTCTCTAAAATTATATACCCAAAGTATTATAAATATTTTCAAAAAACTGTTAATTTCCTTATAATAACTTTTAAAAAAATTTAAAAGGACGATTTTTTATTAGATTGCATTTTTTTAAAACTCTTCGATAAGTTTTAAAAATATTTTAAAATATTTGAGATAAATCTTTAAGCAATAATTGTACTAATAGTAAAACACTATTTTTCTAAGATTTTATACTTCACTAAGTATATTATTTTAATAATATAACCTTAAGATAACTCTAGAAAAAATTTAAAAAACATTCTTATTAGATATTTTAATATTTCTCCGAAATTATCTACCCAAAATGTTATAGATGCTTTCAAAAATCTATTTTTAAAATAAGTCCATAAAAAAACGCTTAAAGAAATGATAAGAATGATTATTTATTAGATTGCAGACTTCAAAAAGTTTCCGTAAATATTAAACATTATCTTTAAGCCTTAAATTCTTCGTAGATAAATTATTAGAGGTAAACTTAAATGCAATAAAACTATTCAATCATATTTTGTTTTATAAAGTAAAGCATAAATTAACACACTTTGCAACAGATGAAACGAAATAATAAAGTTGTGTTGCAAAACAAAATTTGTCCAGATTTTGAAATGCATTTGAAGTGCAACCGATTGTCGCTAATCCGCGTTCCAGCTCAATCCACACAGATAAGCTTAACAGTCACACACGAAGTTCACATCTCGTCGATATGCTATGGTAATCAAAAGTTGTTCTCCTCTGTTCAAGTCAGAGTAGCAGTTATTGGANTTTTTATTTAGTCTTGAAAACAAGATATTTTAAAGGGGTTACACCACCTTGAGATTTTCAAAAAAATATGTTTATACCTTTAAACATATTTGAAACCTTTAACCATTTCAAAATTAAAACTATTTTCAAAATTATAGCAATAAGAATGAATATTTGGTCTTAAAACTCTGACGCTGAACTGTTTTTCTTTTGCGTTTATCTTGAAACTGCTTTTTAAAATCTGGTGCAGAAGATATCTCAAAGTCTACTCAACCGATTTCTTATTTATGTTCAAACTCAAAATTTGATGATACTTAAAGATGCTATAACTTAATTTTAAAGATATTTTAAAAGATTAAAGTTTAAATTTTCGTAGCTATCTGAAAACATTAAAAATTAATTTATATGATTTAAACGCGTTTAATATACTTTTCTAATAATTTTGAAGCCAATATTTTAATTAGATTAAATACTTTGATTTCATTGTAAGTTTTGAGAATATATCTTAAGCTTATATGCAATTAAATTGTTTAAAAGACAAGGTCTCACCAAAAAATACATATTTTATCAATTTAATTTAAATCATAGTTACCAATTAAAAAATTAATCAAATATCATAAATCTAATAAAACAAACATACCGAACATTTTAATAAGCTAATAAGTTCCTGAACAGAATAAAACAAAGTTAGTACATAATTTAACATTAATTATAAAAGTGCATTAACTAATTTTATAACATAAAATTAGAGATAAAAATATTTTAAAAACATAATAATGCAAAATGTAATATATATATATGTATTCTTTAATGTTAAAAACATAGTGAACAAATTTCTACACGAATATATAATTTTCTGTAATAACGTTAATGCATTAACCCCATTGTAATAGCACATATACATTTGAAGGACACACCAGGACGATGAAACGAACAAGGGGATGAAAGAGGATGAAAGGGAACGGAAGACCAGGACGGAACAGAATATTATATTGACCGTACTGCGTACTTTTTCATTGCTAATGGATTAGAATATTAAATAGCGTTACTGTAAGTTATTACTAGCTAGCTACTATGTTTGATGTATGTATGTTTTGTTATGAGTTAAAATAATGTCTTGTTTTCCTCTTTTAGTTTATTTGTTATGCTGAACAAATATGCAATGCAATATAACGTATAAGACATGCTACGTTTTCAGAAGTACCTGTTACGATAAGTGAAATTTTTCTTGTGTAATAATTACATATTTAATTATGATATATGGTTTTATTTTTTAAGCCTGCAATTATATTTTATTTAAGCTTTTTGACTTTGAAAATATAAAATTAGGCAAGTTAAAAAAACACTTGTATTTCCCTTAAGGGGTTACACCACCTTGGCGCTCGGAAATATAGAAATAAAAACTAAACTTTTTTGACGCAGCTTTTAAGTATACAAAATGATTTTTTTTTTACACATATACATAGTAGTTTTATAAATAATTTGAAATAATAACAATAAGGGAGATATGAGCCAATAAGTAGGACTCTCTTTTGAAAATCATTGCTAATGGTGTCTTTAAAGCATTGTTTTCTTAGTTAGAGAATTAACATCTAATTGGTAACCTAAGGAAAAATAAATTAATTTTTATGGAAATTTTGAGTTAAAAAAACTTATAACTTATAAATATGATACCTAATCAAAACAATTCTATGTTACTTCTTAGATAATATTATAAAGAATATTTGTTGTAAATTTAAACAAAATCGGTTGAATAGATCTTAAGATATCTTGTACAACAATTTGAGAAAAGTAGTTTCGAGTAAAACGCAAAAGAAAAAACAGTACAGCGTCAGCGACTTAAAACAAAGATTCATTCTATTCAATAGTTTGAATTTTGAAATGATTAAACTTTTTTTTTTTAATTTATTAAGTCCTTCAGTAGCAAATGGCTATTAGGACAGTTTATTTATATTGTTGGTTAAATTTTGTGTAGGTGATTAATGTCTTTAAGGAAATTTAGTGTATGCTGAATGGCCTGGGGAGTGTTGGCAAGTGTTTCTTTTAAAGTATTAGGTATATGGTGTTTTTGTCTTATATTAGTATATTTTGGGCAATCTATTAGAAGATGTTTAATAGATTAAACTTTTAAAATATTCTAAAACGTTTTTTAGTTAGTTAGCCAAAAAAAAAATTTTTTTTGAAAAATCTCAAGGTGGTGTAACCCCTTAAACCAATTTTAATACAAACTTAAATGAGAATAATATCTTAAAATTACTCTTGAAGGAATCTACTATTATGAGATAAGATTCTGTAACTAATTTCAACATCTTAAAACATTTATGATAACTTATTTGCTATAAATGCGCTAAGAATACCATTCTGTTAATAATACCTTAAATAAGATATTTTTGGAACTTTAGTTTGATTAGATTAAACAGTTTAATTAGTCTTAAGACATTTACGAAGAGCTTATAAACAATAAATACGCTTAAAATATAATTTTGACATCATATACTTTTCTAAGAAATAATAAAATACTTTTAATTAAAGTCTGCCTCAAATAAGCTCATAATTTTTAAATATACTGACAGTAAATACAGAAAATACAATTTGTTTATTCTTGTTTTCATATAACACAACAAGTTGTTCAGTTTATTTATATAATTCATAAAAAATTACGGAAATATTTTATTTTCACAATTATTTAAACACAAAACTTCCAGCTATGTACATACAATTTATAAGTTTCATATAATTACAATAACAATTTTATTCATTTATCAATCTAGTATTTAATATATAATTAAAAATTAACATTTGATCGCAAAAATAGTAATTTAATTGGCATTTGTAATGACTAATTAATTATTTAAAATTATCCACGGTATAAATAATTAACATTTCATGGGAATTATCAATGGTTTCAATATTTGGTGTCCTTGTTCAATTAATTAAATTATTAGTTTATTACTATGTTATATTTTTTTCCTGCGATATTTTAATTAGCCTCAATTTCTTTAAATTGAAGTAATATGATAAAAATAATTGATTTTTGAATTAAAATAAGTAATAATGCTCTTTCGAATGTAAGAAAAAAAATATTTTATAAAATGAAGCAAATTTAATAAGTAATACAAGTTTAAGTTTATGCTTGTTTGCAAAATTTGACTAGTATTTCAGCTTATAATCAGTTAAACGCGACATGTTTACTTACTAAGAAAGTAATTAACAAATTTCTAGAGAAAAATCTGTTCGACTATCTTTTAAATGTCTATAGACAATTTTTGGCATATTATTTTAATAGCCTTAGTCGATAAGGAATATATTGATATGTGTATATTCAAATTTTCAGTTTTATAGCGCAATTATTTCTCGAGAATAACGCAAAAATTTAAAACATTGAAAAACTGTAAAAATAGCTTAATTATAATCTTTATATTTTTGGTAAAAATGGTCTATTTTCGGCATATTATTTAAATTAAATATCCAAATTTTTATCTTGATTTTTACAAAAAAACAAATATGCTGAAAATCAGAAAAAATAACTGGACTTTAGTCTTACTATTTTTTGTAAAAATTGGCCTATTTGCAACATATTGTTTTGATTACTTTAGTCGATAGAGAATATAAAGGCACCTACGTGTATACATAAATTTTTTATATTTCCTATAATTACAAAGTAATTTGCCTTTTTTTAATCGCGAAACTGTTCGAAATTTTAACAGAATCCAAATGAGCACTAAACATTGCTAATCTATAATTCGCGGGTCAGGTTTTTTAAATGACCCTTCAAGTGACGCTACTGAGTTTATGTGAACCAACTTTGACCCACTCGCAAAAAATATTTGCCATCACTATCTTAAAGTTTTCAAAAATTTGCAACACGCTATTTATAAAAAAGATTTTAAAATCACCTTTTTATTCAGTAAAATAAAAATATTGTATGTATTACATGTAGCGTTGTCATAGGAACAAATATACGAGTATAATTAGTAATAATTCCCACTAAGTATATAAGTACATAAGCCCTGAAACCATAATTACCTCAATTAAAAATACCATGAAACATATTACCAATACGACATCATAGCATCACCCAAGCAACAACATGCAACAACAACTAGCTGTGTAGGTGGTAAGATGCCTACAACGATATATAGCAATAAAACAAGAGGTCAAAATGCAACAAGCAAGGTTAACTTAGCAACTAACTCTAAACTAAACCCTTGCCGTATCGTAGAGTCTTTGCTATTACTTCACTAATACCTTTCTTTCTTGTGTGTTCTTATTTTAATAAATATTGCGCGGTTTTTAGTTACTTTACAATTACAATGATGTGTGGGCGATTTTGATGGTTATTGCATGTGGGATGGAGTTAATAATGTTTAAAAAAGTATTAATAGCATTAAATGATTTTTTTTAGTAATAATGCTTTGGTACATACTTTATTTTCATCACTTAAAATTTGTGGATAATTAATTGATTTATTTCGGGATATTAACAATTAATTATTAATTGTATTTAAATATTACTTACGGTTTTTGAAGTTAAAACATTAAACTATGATGCTTACCTGTAACAAAAGAAAATTTTATTAGTAAAAACAGATATTATTATTTATAGATTTTGTGTATTATATTAAAAATCTATATAAGTTTATGCGTCACAAATATTTTAAGTGTTTCACGTATTTTTCGAACTTAATATGTTTTAAAGTAAGCTTTAAACTGTATTCTATAAATATCTTATAAGTTTTCAATTTTCAAAACGCTAAATTTTCCAGATAATTTCATAAAAATTATGTAAAATACCCCAAGAAATTGGAAGATATTCTTAGAATTTTGAATGTTTATTATATTTTTTAGTGAAAAGGTTTAAATTTCTGAGAACGATTAGTTGCCAAACTAAATTTATAGATATATTTAAAATCATCTTATCTAAATGAAGCCAATAAGCTCAAAAACACAAATTTCAATAAAAAGGTTTTAAAAGTCACTTTTCAATTTAAGAAATATCGCTATAAATCGCTCATTTTTTGAGATTACTTCATAAAAATTACATAAATTATGTAAATTGCCATAAAAAATCGACTTGCCTTATAAGCTTTTTTAATATCTCAATTTATTTATATGTCACTAATATTTATTTGAATTTCTATTCTTCGCATACCACGGTAATTGATATATTTAAAATCCCTTTATCAAAATAAAGCCAATAAGCTCATAAAATTACACATTTAGAGAAAAATATTTCAAATTTTTTTATAAGATACCTAAACCCTTTAGAAAATGTTCAATATTCCAAATATCGCTGCAAAAATCACATTTTTAAAGATAATTTAATAAAATTTGTAACAACTATGTTAAATGGCACGAAAAATTGAACAATATTTTCAAAATTTCTATATTTTAACTTATTTTCAATTTATTGATATTTAGTTGATTTTCTATTGAAAAATTTCTTAAATCCTTAGTCCCTGGAAAACAGTTAGTTTCCAATACCATGTTCAAATATGTATTTAAAATCCTCTCATCAGAATAAAGCCAATAAGCTCATAAAATCACAAATTTGGATAAAAAAACTTTTTTTCTGAGGTATTCATTTATTTTTAAATAAAATTTAATGATATTTGCAACAATTATGTAGAATGGCATAAAAAATAGAATAACACTTTTAAAATTTCAATATTTCTACTTTTTGCAAATTTATTGATAATTTAAATAAGATTCTATTAAAAAAATTGCTTAAATCCCTTATATCTGGAAAAAATTTAGTTTCCATACTATATTTATTGCCATATTTAAAATTCTATCATCAAAATAATGCCAATAAGCTTATAAAATCATAAATTTGGAAAGAAAGGTCCCAAAAAATTTTCGTCTTTATTTTATTGCTATAAAACGCTCATCTTTCAAGATATTTTATTTAGAATAACATAAGGGTTCCATTAAATATATTAGAATTTAAATATTTCAGTTTATTTTTAACAAAAATTACTTCCTTTTATTATTAATGATAAACATCCAAGTATAAGAGTAAAAAATAAAAATGAATAAATAAATAAGTAAGAAACAATAAACGTTATGATGTTAAGAAAGTTAAAAAATTCAAAAGAATTTAAAATAAATTTGAGAAAATAACTCTGCTTTAACATGTATAATTTATCAAAGTTCTAAAGAGCCAGAATAGAAGTTCTCATTTAATATTCTCAAAAGAGAATAATCACAATTTCATTTTTCAACTGTACAATTTTCTTCTCGGTTTCTTCCCATTGTAGTCGGTACTCTAACGATTCTTTACGTTGCGCGTTGCGTAAATGTAGATGGTCTTGAAGACGTGTCAGCGATGGAAAAAGCAGCGAAGACGAGCGCGACCGGCAGATGTAAGATTACTTCTAGTTTCTAGTTGAACAAGAACAACAAAAAAAGATGAGCACGTTTACATAACTGCCCGAAGTTACCGCGTCAGATAAATCTTCACGTATTTAATTGTACCTACCATTTCGTGGTATACTACGTACATACATACGTAGATACTTATTCAAGTTCATACCTGCATGTACGTACGTACATATTACTTATTTACTGTACTATGAAATGCCGTCGTGCGGGGAATATTTTATTTTTTATCTTTTGAATAAATCACAATACCTTATGCTTTGTTGTTGTCTTCAGTTTAACTTTGTTTACTATTCAACCTCATTTTAATTTTTAACTTTATCTTAAAATAAAAACTCATAAAACTATTCGAATTAATTAAATTCAAAAGCGTAACAATTTTCAATTATGATTAATATGAAAATATACATAAAAAATTGAAGAATACAATATGGCTATTTTCACAATCCACCTACAATCTAAATGACTATTAAATCCTATAAGAACACAAAGAACATAAAGTTAACTATAAAAATAAACAAGCAAACAACAAAGTACTTTTTAATAGCACGTGCAATGTACTATAAAACTGAATCGAGTTCAAACCGATTATGTTTAACCGCGATCAAAATGTTATGTGTAAACGTTGCAACTTTTGTTGTTTATGTAAACGTTTCATTTGTTGTTTAAACTATTTTTTTAATATTATTATTGGTGTGAACTATTTTTGAAATAATTCTATTGAACTATAATTAATAAGCAGATTTTTGCTTTTCAAGTACTTTATTTAAAAGTGAAAATTCCTAAATTATTTTAAATAGTTTATCTTAAAGACTTTAAAACATATTTAAAATTAAGTTAATATAATATAAAAAGTCTTTAATTGTAATATTTTTTCCCAAAAATCAGTAATATATGAAGAATCTTGCAGTTTTGCTAATTAACTTTTTAATAGACATATAGCTGATTTTATTAGAAGATTTCTTGAAAAATATGATATTTGTAGTTCTTTAGCTATTAATATTTGTTTAAGAAGCGTAAAAAAATAATAATTTTTCCTCAAAACTTAAGAATAAATGATGAATCTTTAAGTTTCAGTAATTAACTTCCTACCTACTATGTAAATATTCTAATCAGAAATATTTTATTTATTTATTAACAGTAAATATTTAAAAAATGTTTAATAAGATAGTGTTAAAGACAATATTACTCCTCAAAAACCAGGAACATATAATGAATTTAGCAATTTCGTGAATAATCCTTTAGTAAATTATATAAATAAATAACCTTATTTGTAGAATTTTAAAGGGGTTTGTTGACAATGGAATCTCGTTATTAGATACTTTTAATAGGACTTTATCCATTGTCAATGTAATAAAATAAAAATTATTATAGATAAAAAAATCTTTAATATTTATTAATTGCAAAACGTTTCGAGAACTCACTCTGTTCCCGTCATCAGTTGCGAGACCTAATTATTTGTAGAATACTAGGTAAATATAAAATCTAAAACTCTTGGGAAAAAGTAAGAAATATGAACCTTTCTTAATAACAAGGAATATCTGAAATATCTAGTAATTTTGTTAAATAACCTTTTTTAACAATATTAGTAAAGTATTTAAAGACAATATTTCCAATCAGCATAAATAAAATCTGTAAAAAAGCTGAACTAAAGCCTCAAGATTTTTAGCAAAAATGGCCTATTTTCGTCGATAAGGAATAAGTGTGTATTCAAATTTTCAGTTTCAAAGCGCCATTAATTATCCAGAATTTTGCAATAAATAACTAGACTATAGTCTCATTATTTTTCAACCTTATTAGTAAAGTGTTAAAAGACAATATTTCTTATTAGATACTTTTAATAGGACTTTATCAATTGTCAGTGTTAATAAAATAAAAATTATAGAAACAAAATTTTTATTAATTGCAAGACGTTTCGAGAACTCACTCTGTTCCCGTCATC
>NEEE01001188.1:7747-25179 GCA_002278615.1 Pogonus chalceus
AAAAAAAAAAAAACTTTAGACGATTTCTAATGGAGAAGGTGTAAATTTAATATGTTTGTCTAGAACAAATAATGTGATTTGCTGAGATACGAGCATGAATCGCAGGAGCTGGCAACTAATAAAAGAGAAATATATATCTTTATAGTAACCCGTTCTCGTTTGTCACTACCTCACTTTCTAGTTTCAATAGGTGCTTTCTGTTTATCTTACACTAAATCTTCGTTCTTAACTTTTCAATCACTTTAGTGTCGATTCATCTTGTGCAGCACCACCTACTCGTTTATTTCATGAATTTCATTTACTTGCTAGAAGTCAATTGAAATGTCTATGAGTATGTGTATCTACGTGGGCTCTGATTCACTAACATGATAACATAACCTGATGCTTGACTTTTAATATTATCGTGTTTTTTACTTTCATTGTGAAATCAACTATTCATTTTCATATTTTTTACATTAGTATTTTATATCGTTTTTTATATATTCACTTTATTTCGATCATAAAAGGTTTCATTCAGAGTTATTATCTTAATTTTATTGAAATTTATATCAAAGATATTATCGATATATGTTAAGCAACTAGTTATAACTCGTTGTAAGAGCTTTAATGTTTGAATGATACATAAAGTTATTGAAATATTTGTATTTANTATTATATATTAAGTAACGACTTATAACTCGTTGAAAGAGCTTTAAAGTTTGAATGATACATAAAGTTATTGAAATATTTATATTTATGAAAATTTTCATTATCTGTTATATATGTATGTTACAGTTAATACATAAATTTTTCGACCAAATATACACAAATTAGTTATTAACGCGTTTTTCTTAATACTATGTTTTTCAGATTTGCGTGAGTGATTACTCAAAAAAAAACTACTATAATGTTTTTTTAAACCAAAAAAATTGAAAAAACACTTATAAAATTTATATTATTAATGCAAAAATCACTTAAAAAATATGTCAAATTTGAAATTAAAAGCTATGTGCGTCTTAGTTTTAAGTTTCTAGTTTTTTTTTAAATTTTATTGGTTTACAGACTAATTCTGATTGATAGTAATAGTAAAGAAAATATTTCGTTTGTGTTATATTAAAACCAGAAGGGCCAATTAACAATTCGTGACCTGTCCTACCCGGAATACTTCATTAGAGTTCCGCCATTTTTAATAATTTTGTATAAAAAAATTATTGCTAAAGTTAAAAGATCAAATAATTAGTATTTAAAAATTCGACTTAAATTGAGCGTTCTAAAAGTATTTTCCCCCTTAAATCACTAATAACAATGTCTGGAAAATAAAAGCATATTTTCTGTTGAACATATTTTTGATATTTTATGCACTAATCATAAATCTATTGATAATGGAGGTCGTTAAAGAATTAGAAGTATACATTAACTAGAATTTATATTTTTTTGGAAGCTGGAATAAGATTATAGCTAGCTATAACTTGTAGAATTAATTTAAAGAATTGAATATTTATTACTTAAAATTTTTGAATCAAAATACAATGTCTTAATAGCCAAAATTATACTATCAACTATTTAAAATAAATTTTTAAACTATACCGAGTATATATTTTATATTAAATTTTCTGGTTCTATTAATATTTATTTATAAATAGAATAAGATATTTCCGAAATAACTAATTAGTGTTGAATGACTATAAAAAGTATTTGTAATCGTCTTGCGAATATTTGCGTTTTTTTATATCCACGTATAATAAATATCACGACAAGTATTTATATAATACAAAATTCTCATGATAAACCATTCACGCGAACAAATACACCACGTTACATGCAATTGTTAGAAATACACTCGTATATGAGACATATGTGTATCTAAATGCACAAGTCAACATGTGTCGGTAACATTACGTAACTAATGGTTGTAGTTAGCGTAACAACTGCGGCAAAGTTTCGCCAATATAATTATATATTTGTCGATGTATATACTATATTATATGTATTAGTATACACCTGTTTTACATTAGTATGTTATATAACAGATTTAAGAACGGACGAACAAGTTTCTACTAATTCTCTGATTGATCGTTTCCCAAATTTGTTTGAATTATCACTTTCGCTATAATCTCTTCATTTCCGAGAAATATTTGTTGCCGTTTCTACCTATTAAACCACGTACAAATGTATTAAGCTCTAAATTAATATATGTATTTACAATTTTATATAATCTTGTTTATACATGCATTAATAATAAATTACAGAAGTTTATTATTCCGTTTATTTGAAACATTTCAAACAATTCTCACATACATATATACCTATATTTAAATTTTTCATTTACTATATAAAATTGTTTTTATTTGTTTTACATTGATATTCATTTATAAAACTGTATAACGAGAATATAAAATGCGAAATATTTTTTTTTTAACAAAAAGAAATAAGCATTGTTTAAATTAAATTTATATGCAGTATCATACATCAAAAATATTTGATGGTTATGTTAACAAAAAGAACAATTATTAACATGGAAACAAATGTGAATATTTTTTTTATATGTATAAAAAGTTTTTCCATGAAAATAACATATTCATTTATGAAATTATTGCGTCTGACTTTATAACTTTTATATTTAATAAAATTTTATTTATTTATTTCGTATTATGAGTTAATTATGAAAATATGAGTTTTTTAAATTGTTCATATGTATGTATAAATTGGTGTTTTAAAATAAAGCATTTTTCATATGTTATTATTGTATGTGATTTAATAATTATTTGTAATAAAGCAATCATTTAAATTGATTAATAAATAAAAATTAATAAACTTCTATTTCATGAAATATATATTTATTATATTTAAAATATTATAATAGTAGTTTTTTTAGTATCTGATTAAAAATTGGAGTTTAGGGTGGCTATAAACAATATCGCGAGCAGTCATTGCTTGTCTATTAATATTTAATAATTAAAAAAAAAGTTATTTATACATTTAGGAAGTAAAGTTAATATTTACTCCCGAGAATGTATAAGGGATTAATTCGTTTTTCTCACGAACATAATTTCAATTAATTTGAAATATGATTTCATATTTTAAAGTAGCAATTAAATTAAATTTGGGAGGTCAGCTCTTAAAATCAGCGATATTCAGGAATTTTTTTCAGTAATAAATAACAATCGAATCATTTGGGGTTTTTTACTTAATTGTTGCACNCCATGAGTCCTTAAAGAAGATAGAAAAAAATCGTTTAGATTTCCTAAAACTATATTAGATATGCTATCGTGAAGCATAGGATTTAGTAAAATTTAAAAAAATTGCAAAAATGGTAACAGTTTGAAAAAAAAAATCTTTTTTCATGAAATTTTTTGTAACCTCCAGTGTGAAATAAACAAATTCTATTTAACTGAGGGAATAAAATAAGTTAAAAAATACATAAATAAATCGGTTTTACATTCAGCCGTGAGAAAAAAAAACTATTAATTACATCTTAAAATAATTTTGCTAACCATCTTCGTGGGAGATCACTGGAATTAAGGGGCCAACACGATGATTTTATCTCGTACTATCCCAAATTTTAATAATTATATTAAAGTTATTTTAAAAACTATTTTATTGCAAATTTAGAAATTTAATGTGAATTCCTAAAAATTCCAGTTCTAATTTTATACCCGTTTATATAGTACCTGGAGGAAATATAATACTTAGGGGTTGTTTCATTCAAGTTTCCTAACTTATTCGGGTTTCCCGTTCAGCAAGTTGTATGAAATCTGTAGAAATATATTAAAACAAATTCATCTTTGTTCATTGTTTTCTCAACTTGTTTTATTATTGTCATATTTCATCATAATCATCAACATTGTATAGTATTGTATTGTATTGTATTAAATGAAAAGTAAATAAAAGATTTATTTAAATAATTTTAAATGGTGATGCTAATTTTGTAAATGTTTGTTACAGCCCAAATCGAAATAATACCGTGCAAAGTGTGCGGAGACAAAAGCAGCGGTGTTCATTACGGTGTTATCACATGTGAAGGTTGTAAAGGATTCTTTAGACGGTCGCAGAGTTCAGTTGTTAACTATCAATGTCCGCGGAATAAAAACTGTGTCGTTGATCGAGTGAACAGGAATCGATGCCAATATTGTCGGTTGCAGAAATGTCTGCGGTTAGGCATGAGCAGAGATGGTAAGTTCAATTATTCATATTATATTTCATTACTTCTATATTCTAAGATTATTTTAAACTTTACAATATATCTGCAGCAAAAAGACTACACATGCAATTTTAAAGTTTAAAATTTTATTTAATGTTTTGATTTTATACAATTTAAGCGGTTTGACTAAAATTTTAATATTTCATAATAGATCTTTTATGAAAAATGGTAATACCTAAGTTGTCGACATTTTTAGAGTAATTTCTGAAGAAATGTTACTAAAAACAAAAAACAAAAAATCAATTTTTATGTTACTATAATTAAATTTTAAGTCTGGCTTAAGTCAACATAACCTGCTTTACCGTTTTGCTACAAATATATTGTAATAGATAAATAATACTTTTATGCAGGGCCGTAACTAACTTTTTGTGGGCTCTGGCCAAAATTTTCAAATTGGCCCCCCATTCTTTAATAAAAAAAACTAACTATGCATATACGATAGTTCTGAAGCTCCTGTTCTTTCATTTTTTAAAGTTTGTTAACAGTCTTAATAAATAAACACAAAATAATTATTTTGAGATGAAAAATTTTATTTTGAAAGGCATTTCTGGGCTTCCTTCGATCTGGGCCCTGGGCAAGTGCCCGTGTTACCCCTGTCTAGTTTCGGCCCTGCTTATATGCATGTTTTTTTCTTGTTGTGCATTTTTAAATCCTAAATATTTGAACAATAAATATTTTATTTATAATTATATCGAAATTATGTGAATATAGGGCTATTATATTGTGAAAAATTATTAATACGTTCCAAACTATTTAAATTCTAAACAAAAAATTGTATAAATATTATTTTTATTTAATAATATCATAATTTGTATAAATGAATAAATAAAATGAAATAATTTGTGTAAGATTGAAACAGTATAAATAAAAATAAATGAACTAATTTATTCTAAAAATCGATTTTATTGAAAAGAATACATATTAAAGAATTCCATTTGTTATGCAGGAAAAAATAACGACCTTTGCAATTAGGAAGTATATAAATAGAAACTGCAAATCTGTTCAAGTCGACAAACTTTTATCAAGGATACAGTTCAAAACATAATCAGAATAATTATACGTTAAAATGTAGTATTAAAATCTTCAATTCAACAACCAGCATGTTCACAAATGTTTCTTTCTGAGATGCTAATTAAAATCAACATTAAAGAAAAAAATGTACAATTTTTTCAGTCAAAATTCTCTCATTAATTTCATTTCCTGTTATTTATATTTAAAAAAACACGTTTATATTAAAATACAAATTGATGCCAAACTAAAGTTAATAATAAACAAGATAATATTTACATATGAGTTCGTTAATCTTTGACGAGCGTTATATACATACATCCTTATATCTTACATAACCCCACAACTACTAAAACAAAACAATAACAAATCATGTAGATTCGCAAACAAAACAAAACCGATTCATCAATACTAATTTCCATAAACAAGCAAAGAGTTTATAAATAACTACAGTCGCTGTACATTGCTTCTGTGTAATGTCCTTTAGTTGTATTACAGCACCAGATACAATGCTTGTGTGTACATCACACCAATCAAATAACACAAACACATTTATAAACTCAACATACTTAGGTGACGTAATACGACGTCACTTGGTGCGCGCGCTTCGGGTTGAACGGCCCGTTGACGTGGACAGTGGACCATTCAAGTTACATATATTACACCTTATTTCTTTAGATCATTTAATCAAAGATATTACGTTTCATACAGTTTATTAAACTCTTTTAAGAAATTTATAATCACTGTTAAATGCTTTTATATATCACTTAATTCCTACAAATTGTAATGTTATTTTTATATTACTAAAATGATTCAATTTTAATAAATATTTAATTTTACTGATAAAAATAAATCTTTTTTTCTATTTAAAGATTATAAATAACCGATAAAACATTTTACTTTATCAGTTTTGTTAAGTACATAAACATATAGGATTAAAATTGCGACATATTAGTTTTGAATATTATTTTCCTTAAAATAAATAAATTTATATGAAATTATAAAGCAAATATGATACAATTAAAAACTAATTAATTTTTTTTTTTTTTTTAATATTTCGAAGATATTAGAGGAAATAATTTTTTCAATTTGTTGCAACGATTTTTACGAAAATATATCATATAAACGTATGAAATGTATTTATATATGGAATTATTAAATATTTGTTGAATAAAAATAAAGGAAAAATAATAGTTTGTCTTTGAAATAATAGTTTTTGTCTAAATTACCTGAATTTTAATGTTTTATAGCAACATTTTATTACATAACTGGTTGAGTGATGTTACCGCTATAACATTAGTAACTGTACATAACGCTGTAATGCTACAAATCTGAACGCGGAGAGAAGTTTTGAGTTTAACCGGCTTTGTTTTGGTTTTAAAACTGATTTCCGTCAATTGTAGGCCAACGGGATGTTGCGGATGTAATTTTTTCTTTGGGATGTGAACCATACGGTACCTTTATATCTTTATATGAAAATAACGTTTAGAAAAGAAATCACAGGTGCCGTGACAGGTGTCAATAATTCGAATTATAAAGATAACGGTTTTTTTTTTCTTTGTTTGCAAATAATAATTTACTAATATTAAACAATATATTTACATAAAATAACCAATTAGATCATTTATATATTTATTAAAGTTTAAATAATTTTATTTATAGTTTGTAATTTGTAATAAATATTTATTGAAACCTGTTTAGTTTATAAATCCAATTACATGCATTTTATAAAATTAAGGTTATGGTTTTAGTTTGCGCATGCGAAAAAATAAATACGTATATTTTCTGATTGTATTATGAACCGTTACATGCGCTGTATTGACTGATAAAACTAAGTTAACTGAAAAACTTTGTTGAACTTTTCTTTAATACAAACGTATTGTGTTTTGTCATGCGTGCCCTACTTTTCGGTTACTTACTTACATGGATTTGAATATGCACATGCACATATATACGCTACGCAAAGAATTTATATTTGTTCTTTCAATTATTCCAAATAAACACTTTTGTCATAAACATTAGTGCATTTGAAAATACACTTTATTTTCATGTTAATTTTGATAATTATTAAATTAAGTTCATTACTAATAAATGCATTTAGATTTTATATGTTTAATTGCATTTTGAAGTTAGTAATAATATTTTAAAATACAAATAATGTTTGTTTTATTATTTTTAATTAACATTTAACTTATTTTTACGTTTAATTTATTATCACAATCAATCTTATGTTTAGACTTTAGTTTATAGAATTTTTAGCTAAATTTAATTTTATATTAGGAATATGAGATATGTATATAACAAGACAAAATAAAATAATTATATAATAATAAATTAATATACTGTTCTGCTTTCACAAAGAACAAAAAATAAATTAATGTTAAAGAAACAATTTCCAAATATAGTTAGNTTATCGACATTTATAATTAATTTAAAAATAAAATAAAAATACTACAAGTATATCCGGATATTTTATTTACACAGCAAGTTGACTTCATAGCGAATATATTTTTAAGATATTTCACAATGACTTATGTAATATTTTCAGATATTGAAATACTGACTTTCACCTACATATTACCTGTATATAAAATATAAACTTACAAGTTGAAATATAAACATAACTTATAGCGTAGTAAAATAGTTTCTATTTTATTAACTACATTTTACTATATATGTTTGTAGATTCGATAAAAATATTTATCATAACATGTTTATATGTCATAATAATAATAATAATAATAATAATAATAATAACATATATAGTTAGTTTTTGTTTCATTTTTAAATAAATACAATGCTCTACCTACATTCAAAAACAACAAATTTTTTTGCCGTAAAACAAGTGAACAATTTCCTTGTTGTGTTGTTAGAGCATTATTATCTTTTTCCTGTCACTAATTTGAGTAAAGTCCAGTTGCACATTGTAGTGTTATAACTTTTTGCAAAATTGTTATTATAAACACGTTGCAAATTTAAAGAGAAGCTATAAAAATTTTTGTGATGTCCGTGGCCTGAAAGGCAATTTCCATTGTTATTGCACATTGCTGCCATCTGTATAAAGTTAAAGTAATTTTTTTATTATTGAATTGCAATGCGCTGTATATAACGGCATTTTGTTAACAATGGACTTAGATGCGTAAAGAATGATGTCACAACTCTGAGATTTTTTTATTATTTCTTATCATTAAATCAAGCAATTTATTCTTTAAAAAGATTTAATAATAAGAAAAGAAACTGTGTAGGATGCAGGAAGATTGTTTCATGTTTTTAACATTTCATAAACATAAATATTATTTCCATTTTTTATTTCGAAATTTCTTTTTATTACTTTTGTTTCTTTTTAAAAATAACTAATTAGAAATTCAAATTTTTCAGAAAAATGGTATAATGATAATGTTTCTGAATAATTGATGTTATCAGAAGTTATTTATTAATTATAATTTTAAAACAGTAAAAAATTTAATAAAAATATTAATTTACTAAAAAAACTGTTTTCTTTAATATAAACATTTCATATTATTCCTTAAAAATTATTTAAATCCCGAAATTAAATTTATTTTGAATAGTTTGCTTTGTGGATAATGGTAAATTTACAGGAAAATTTATTGGCGGGTTGGGTTTTCAGATTAGTTTTCCAAATTTTTATACGAATAGATATTTGTTTTTATAAGATAAAATCATTGGTTTTTGAAGATGAAGCTTCAAAATAAAATGTCGTATGTATGTTTACAGTTATCCATACAACAGCGATGTAGGCACATATACACCCGCCGCTTATTACAACACAAATAATGGTGGAACAACAGGAGTTACTCAAGCTCCTGGAACCGCTATGAGCCCTTACGACATCTCCGCTGATTTCGTGGACAGCACGACAGCGTATGACCCTCGACCGGGAATAGATCAACTCGGAGATACAGCTAGTCTTATGGCTAGTGTTGTCACAACAGGTATGTGTCATACTGAACATTTATGTCAAAATGGTCGTATGAGAACCATCTGATACATTTATGAGATTTTGGATGAATGACAACTTGACTGACTGAATGGCTTTAGACTAACAACATTAAACAAAATTAATTAACACAAAATCCGCTATGAATATAAATATTAGCTTTTTAAATTTATTTTTAGAACACAACAATAACAATATCTAATATGTACTTGTATATTATTATGTTGATCATCTTGTAAATACACACTAACTCATTCTAGGATCATAATTTAATTAGCTTTTTGTTGAACGTTTGCTTTTTGTTTGCGTTGTTTTCATCATTTTATGAATTTAATTTTATGTG
Organism: Pogonus chalceus; assembly: GCA_002278615.1. Taxonomy (NCBI): domain Eukaryota; kingdom Metazoa; phylum Arthropoda; class Insecta; order Coleoptera; family Carabidae; genus Pogonus; species Pogonus chalceus. The sequence continues at coordinate 17,237 of NEEE01001188.1, forward strand.
CTTCATGTGCTTAACTTATATTTTGCTTTTGTTATAACAGCTTTTATTCAAACAACGTACACATACAAAGTATTCAATTACGCAAAAGCAGAATTGAATTTATATAATTTCCTTGTACTTGTATTTATTGTTCTGATATGTAGTATATTTTTATTTACGTGAAATTCAATTCTGAATCATTTTCTTTGTATTTTCTATTATAAAAATAAATTTTACGTTGAACGATCTAAATTTATACTTACAATTAGACAAAATATTTATATAAATGTTTAACTTTTACATTCCCAATTTATACTAAGGTTTAATTTTAATGATACTTGTTCCAATAATAATTATTATTTTTGAGTTACGTGAAGGTAAAATGTTAAAATTAAAAATAAATAATCAACAATTTTTAGCTTTCCTTCCCAAATTTATTTAATTAATATATGTATGTACATTTCGATCACTATGTGATCATCTTCAGTATTTCGTAAATATATTTTAACTAAATTGTTTATACTAAAACAAAAATTAGTACTTGGAGGTGGGGTGACTGTGATTAGAAAAGTTATTATTGTAAATTTAAGGGTTTATGAATTTTATTAATGAATTTTTTAAAGGGGTTAAATTTGTGTTAATTAGATGGTTGGAGTACTTCTTCATGTTAACATATTTAAATTATATTTTCGGCTACATTTTAAAAATTTACAATTTTTAATAATAAATTTATGGCTAGTGTGGTGATTATGGAGAGCGAGCACAGATTTGAAAATGTTTTTATTTTTAATGTGATACATATGTTCTGTAAATCTTGTTATAATTTTTCTTTTACTTTGGCCTAAATATATACAAACTGTTTGGGCAATTTGAACATTTAATATAATATATTCTAGAGTTTTCATTAATATTATCTTGTTTTGCTGTATTTGTGATTAAATTTTTAATTATTATGTAATTTTTTAAAACTAATTTAATTCAAATAAATTTGTGAAGGGAAACTAAAAATTGTTGATTATTTATTTAATTTTAATTACATACTGTCTTAAAACACATATTTTTGATATAGACAACATGTTTTTGTTAAAAACATTGGTTTTTATATAATATTTAATATGAAAGATTTCATTTTCATGTGAAAGTTCTTTCGAATTGTTGCTAAATTTAATAGATGATTCCGAAATTGATTTTTTGGTTGGAAATTATTTTGTTTGATATTGATATATTATAAACCCTGGCGAATTAGAGATGCTAGTTGCATAATAAAGTGTGTTATGTTTAATATATATTTTTTAAATGATTAAATTTGAAAGAAATGTGCAACTTGCAAAGCTCATTTCGCAAATAGAAAAATAAAATTAACGGAATAATATTTCTTTGATCGCTGCAAACCGAAGGTGGTACAAACTCCTCCGACAGTAGTGACAATATCATCGAATCAAAAACAACTTCCGGTACAACCATCACAATAAAACGCACTTCCTCCGCTACTGCCACATCAACGCCAACTCCCACCACCGCAGTGGTGTCAATAAAACAAGAATCAAACGCAAATGGTGGTGGTGGAAACGTAGACACGTTAGTGGTAACGGGTTACGTGGATAGCACCACATTTGTGGCATCACCTGCCGCGCAAAATAGCACCAGTACCCCGGTGGTGGTGCACACTGTTGCGGTGCAAGCTGCACCAGTGCAAGTGGCTGAGGAGTGCGAACAAGTTGTAACCATACCTAGTGAGTGGATACGCGATTATTATTCGATCTCGGGATGTTCTTAGATTCAGTGTTTACTCTGTTACTTATTATCAATTTCTTTCGTTCAAATTGTTTGTTAGTTTCTTACAATTAGTTATTCATGTCTATATATTTTTTTCTTCTAAGTCTTATGATTGAATCGACTTCTAAAATGCTCATGAAAACTGCTTTGCTTTGCCTGTTCTAATGCAATTTTTTATGTGCTTTGCATGATAATAAATATATAAGTTTATATTATCCACATTTCATTCATTATTCTCTTAAATATAATTTCCTTTATTTCCATTTATCCTAATTATTGAAAATGTTTTTGTATAGGTGCATGATTTGAAACTTATGTACGACATATAATTATAAATTGATTTTTAAGTATAATAATAATAATGTCTAACTATTCAATCATTATAAGCAAATAGCATCCATCAATGGTAAGCAAATGATTGAATATGATAAATAAAATATGTTTATAATTTATTTTGCATGTCCAAATTATAATTGGCGTTTATACTATTCAATTTTTCTTATTATTAAATTTTACAGTTTAAAGTCTTCTTAAAATGATAAATATATGTTAAGAAAAAACTAAATGAAATTAAGAAGACTTGTTTGTTAATTGTTTTGTAGCATGTTAGTTGTAAAATAAAACGAAAATATATTAATATTTAATATTTTTCTACAGATCCCAGTCAAATAAGTGAACTTCTTTCGAAAACGATATCAGACGCGCACGCGCGCACATGTCTATACTCTTTGGAACATATCCATGATATGTTCCGTAAACCACATGATTTATCTCGTTTAATTTTCTATAAGAATATGGCACATGAAGAACTTTGGTTAGAATGTGCACAGAAACTTACTACCGTAATACAACAGATTATAGAATTCGCAAAAATGGTGCCCGGTTTTATGAAATTATCTCAAGATGATCAAATCGTACTTCTGAAGGCGGGCAGTTTTGAATTAGCAGTTTTAAGGATGTCGCGCTATTTGGATTTAGCACATAATTGCGTTCTTTATGGTGATACTATGTTGCCGCAAGAAGCATTTTTCACAACGGATACGGCAGAAATGAAGTTAGTCACATGTGTTTTTGAATTAGCGAAAAGTGTTGCTGAATTAAAATTAACGGAGACGGAACTTGCATTGTATTCGGCTTGTGTTTTACTTTCTCCAGGTAATTAATTTTATTTACTTTAATTTTATATAAAATTTATTCTAATTTCAATTTAATACTTTAGATCGACCGGGACTTAAAGGTTTAGGCGAGATCAGTCGATTAAGTCAAGCAGTTATTCGAGCCTTAAGGATCGAACTTGAACGAAATCATTCAGTACCTATAAAAGGTGACGTCACAGTATGTGATGCATTACTTACGAAGATCCCCACATTACGGTAAGTTATATCATTTAAGATTTAGTCTTTTTTAGCGTAGTTTTGTTAAAATTAAAATTTATTTTTTGTAGTGAGATAAGCATGTTACATATGGATGCCCTGGGTAAACTGAAGCGTTCTGCGCCTCACCTAGAGTTCCCCGCGCTACATAAGGAGTTATTTAGCGTGGACAGTTGAGGGGCGAGCGGTCAACCATCGCCCTAAAACTGACGCGCCCAATTAACAGGCACCTGCCCACAGCCTTGCATAGTCATGGTAAAATTATTTATTTATTTTAAATCTAAAAATAATATTATTCAAAATTAAAATCAACTTTGTTTTTATTTTGTTTCAGATTCCTTCATACAGATTGTATCGGCCTTAACATATATATTATATAAATAATATATTAATAAATTAAAATTACGTTAATTACAAAATAAAATTTATTGTTGTGAAATAGATTAAATAATAATAATTTTAAAAAATCGCAGATCTCGAAAACATGATGTATACACACGGCAGCTGTTCGAGAAAACAAATGCACATATAAAAAGGTCGAACAAATGAATAAATCGCGCGTGCGCATGCGTATGGCTATTAAATGGCCAGACGAAATGTTTTATACTTTATATACATACATATAATGTTAATTTATTATAATATAAATAATAACGATCTTACAAAAAAGTAATATATACCTAATAAAAGAATAAGTGTATATTAGTAACTTAGTGATGTAATAATTATGATGAGAATGACGCGCGTTATTAAACAGACTAAGACACTGAAGAAACGGTTCGAAATCCGGGCTGAAGAATCCAGGGTGCTCGCTCGCTGACAGATGACAGTTTGTCACTGCGCATGCGCGCGTGCGACGTTACCACGTCGTGCCGCTTTCCGTACAGCTACAGTGTTCACGGAAACAATCTGCCACTTAACGTAAATTAACACGCTACTAGATATAAGAATATTAAGAGTTATACACTATTATAAAAGATATACATATTATATATAAAAAAGAACAACTGAATCTTTCAAATGACATTTACGTGTCATGTGCTAACGTTTCTTGTTAAGTTTATACATTTTCTTAATCAACGAATGCGTCATTACATTAAATATTTATAAATTCCATGCGTATATTGTACTTAATACATAAATATATTTTATAAAAATTATTCTATTCAAATATTATTGAAATTATGAAAAAATTATATATTTTTTTTCTACAATTTTCAAATATAGTATATAATCATAATTTAATATTAATTAAAATTGTATATATATTTTTTTGTGTATATTTAATGTATTCATAGCACCTTTGATTATTAAAATGGTTATTGTTTGTTTTTAAAAGAATTTTAAAGTTTTAATACTGTTCATCTTGGATACGTTTATAGTCATTTTCAAGATTCAGTTAATGTGTTTAAGTTAAGTTTTTCTTGGTGACACATGGNATTGTATTTTATTTTACTGTTAACATTTTTTGTAAAATTATGTTAAATTATTTTAAAGATACTAATAAATTATTTTTTAAAATATAAAAAATATATTTTATTTTCCATTATTTTATTCTTTTGCATTCCATAAAAAAAAGAATCAACAATTATAGTAAAGTGTGATATGCCCGACAGACTAATAACTTATAAAATGAGAATTTCGAACTGATGTCTTTGATCTTAAAACTCAGTGATTAGAAAGTTACAAATTAATTCTTGGCTTAAATCATATTATTAGGGATTACATAGAGATAACGCAATTTAAAATAATGTGAAAATCAGAACTCCACATGATACTAGATGTGTTCCGTGAGTGACCTGCTATTACACAAATCGAATACGATTCTTATTAGATTTTATATATAATAAAAAAACAAATATATTAGGAACAAATTGGAATCTATATTAACTTTTATAAAAAATATATATTTTGTCACTATAGACAAAGTATTCTACAAAGACTATAAGTAAATATTTAAATCAGTATTTATTTCTTTTAAATTTTTATATTTACCTATTTTTTATAGATGAAGGTAAACTTAAAAAAGAAATAAATAAAAATTATTGTAACTGGTGGAGTCATCTCATTGATAAAAATATATATTTTACTAACTGTTAAATAATTATTAAAGTTTTTATAATTCTGTTATAAACCGAAAAGTACAAGCAATTATTTAAATATTCTTGGAGTTCTGGTTTTCCTGCCTAGCTAACACCTCCCATGAGTAAAATGATATTTTAATCTTCGTTCTATTTGACATGTTAACTTTTGTCTCAAATTCTATCATTTATCATTAATCATTTTTCAATACTCGTTGTTTATTATTGATTATCATATCGAAAAGACTGTTAATTTAACAAAAAAATCGACAAAATAAAAAAATACAAATTTTGAACTTTCCTACGCGAATTTTGAAATCGGCAAGACAATTGTTGACACGTTAAAACTAAAAACTGTCGGCCATTTTATCTGTATATTATTTGAACTTTATATTTTTAAAGTTTCACCTTTGTGATCGATGCATAGAAAATTATTGCATATATTTATTCAAAAATATTATGTACTTAAACATTTAAACAAGACAAAGCAAAAAAAAAATCGTACTAGAATAAAATTTGATTTGAATTGAACGTTTGTATAAATATTAACTATGAATTTGATTATTTAAAATTTTCTATGCATCGTAGTAGCCTCACCGTGCCCTATTTTTAAATATTAAGAAATAAAAAATATGGCCGACAGTATGTTTGCATACTCTTTTTGTAAAAAAATGAGGATACGGTAAGGGTATTAAGGTAAATTAATTGTTAATTATTAATTAATTATAAAGTTACAAAAATGTTTAAAAAACATACATAAGAGAAAAGCGTACCTTGGGTATATTTGATGTTGTACATTATATATATTAATAATTTATTAGTTTTTATATGAATTATTATTATTATTGCTATCAGTTATATACGTTTCGATTTAATTTGGAGAATTTTTATTTTAGAATCTAACATCAGTTGTTTATATCGTTCATTTTTGTTGGTTCTCGGCATAGATAAAAAACTATATGTTCCGTTCTTTTATTAAGATACAATTTATTCATTTCAAAGCGATAATATTTATTATATATACTTTTAAAATATCCGTGATGTCAGATGTATAAGAATTTGTATATATTTTGATGAAATAAAATAAAATTTGTAGGTTATAATTCTAGAATGTATCTTAATAAAAGGACGAAGTAATTGTTATAAACTATGCCAGTACATGTACTAGAAATTACATATATTTTTTGTAACACGTATTATTTTTTATTTTTCAACCAGATGCCTCGTGAAACTCGATGATGGATGAATTTTAAACGTCGATTCAAAGTGTTTCAGTATTAAATCCTGTCGAAAGTAAATGAGAATTTTATTTATTAAATCTTTCTGTATTTTGCTAGTAACAAGCAAACATAATTGTAGCACATACATATAAAATGAATAGTTGAAACGTAGGATTTATTATCAAAGTACAGATAGATTATCAGCCCTTTGCGGATGATTAAATACAGTGCCTTATTTATTTATTTTTGAATAGCAGTTTTTATTTTATACTAAAAAAATAATATTATTTTCGTTATTATAGAAATGAGAACGCGTGTAAATGATTGTATTAATTTTTCGCGTATAAATTATTTTAAGTGAATAATATATTCGTTTTCGCTACCTCAAATAAATAAAAAAAATGTATATTTCTAATTTAATTTTTGTTTAAAAATTAAATTGATCAAAATAGAAATAATAAAAGCTTTAAAAATTATAATCTTAAACATATTTCTCAAAATTGTCCTTATAAAATGTGATAAATATCCTATATACTTAATAGGTAAGTATGAAAAAACCTTTTTTTAAAATTACTAATGTATTTATATGCAGCATGTTCCACTCTACAAAATATGCATCGAATCAAAAATATATCCCAATAAAAGTTTAATGGTTTAGAAGGGACATCCGTTTCTATCAAAATTTTTGCCCCTCGACTTTTAGGGGTGTAGAAAAGAGTGGTCATTCTAAAATCATATTTTTTATTACAGAGAAAGATAGAACGTTAAAAACCAAGTAAATTTTATATGAATTTTTTTTTTTTTAATTTTAAATTATATTCTGGAATGTCTCGTAAAGTATGCATTGGAGCGAAAGATCTTCTTATAAAATATTTAATGAGACACAATTTTATTATGATAAAATTTTAGCTCCTTAATGCTAGGGAGCGGATAAAAACGGTCATTTTAAACAAGAACCCCTAGTTTTTGTTGCAGTTTCGGATAATGAAATATACAGAATATTTCAAAATTCTTGGTTTTATGGTTTTTATTTATATTTATTTTACAAGAATTTTTTTTAATATTTAATATCATTCTTTTTAATTACCTTAAAGTTAGATTCTTACAGCAAGTCATTTTACGAATATACTATAATAATGCACTGAAATAATTTTTTTAACAATAACATTTTATTTAAAAAAAACTAAAAAATAATAAACGTTTTTCTGTTAGTGTTATAGTGAACTTAAGCCCTTTAGTTTTGTTAACTTGATTTATATAAGGTTTCTCCTTAGCATAGCCGTTCTAAGGGTATATGCCGTTATTCATTTTTAACTAAAAATTTTATAAATAATTTCCCCTTAAAAAAAATACAAACAAAGTACATGTTAAAAAATACACATGCTATTTAATGATATCACAAATTAACAATAATTATTGTTATGAGCATATAATAACAAATAACAAGATTGTGTAGGTGCTCCCTACTTTAATTCAACTTTTTAAATCTGCCCTTAGTTGGGTGGTCTTTGTAG
>NEEE01001210.1:35923-46914 GCA_002278615.1 Pogonus chalceus
TATATATATATATCTTTCAATTTAAGTTTATATGTTCGAATATTCAAAGAAAATATCTTTTTGATTTAAGCCGATTTCGTTTATAAAACGTTTGAAATCGTTCATGAGATAAAATATATTTATAAATAAAACTAAAATAAAGCCATTTAATTACAAATGCAATCGCTGTAATGAAATATTTCTGTATTTATTTATATGTAAAGCTTTTTGTAGCGATATATACTTTTGTCATAATACCAGACAAAAAATCGAATTTCTTTCACGCAAATAAGTCTAACTCCACAGATTCTTTCAGAACAGCAAGAGCAACCCTACATCTCTTAGGAATAATATATTTCAATATTAAGGTCTATAATGTATTGTCTTCAGCACATTTCTCTAAGAGAATACCTTTTCGTAGCATATTTGAGCGCTTTTGCTGACATGTTTAAGAAAAACGAAAAAGTAACTAATTTCAATTTTCATATTACATTCCACAGACTCGATTATTATCTGCATGACATAATATTAAGGCTGAAATACTTATACTGTTCGGTTATATTCGATTAAAATCGTTTAAATTCGGTTGTGGATTTTTAAATAATAAAGTATTTATTTCATCATATTTAAATATATTGTGACATTTCACAATTCATCATAATAAAACAAATGATAAAGAAAAAGTTACAAAAGCTTACTACGATGATTGATGTTTGAAAAAAGCAACTATCTGTAAGATTTATATTGAATAGTGTCCCTTATCATTCGAAAACTAAAGCGTAAATATATAAATGAATTTAATAATTTAATAAAGCACATTATCAGCAAGAGTAATAAATAACCAACCATGATTAAAATAAATTTATATAATTGAATTCTAGATTAACAACCATATTTGTATATTATATTTATTATGTAAAATAATAATTTTAATTATAAATAGTTTCATGGCATATTTATGATGAATGTGAAGTTTATTTATTTTATTTTTATTTTTTATTTTTAAGAGTATTTCTATAGACAACGGCATCATATTAATTTTTATTTCAAACAAAAGACAAACCGTATTTTTAATTAAAATTATTTTTTCATAAAAAATATTTAACCTATATTCAATATATTATATTATTTTGCAAATATTTTTAACCTCCAAATATAAACTCATCAAATATTTCTAATATTTCGATTTGTACAACCTTGAGGTGAAAAACTGGTGATATTTTTGTAATAAATTTCAATATTTGTGTCTAATTATAATTAAATTTGAAAAACATGTACCTAAAGAAGACATTTACTTATTTTTAGATTAAAAAATTGATTTTTTTTTTTTTTTGCATTTTTCGATTTATTATGCTGTCTATATTATCCCCGCAAAACGGTTTGTTTGAAATCGATGCCGTTCTGCACATATTTTGTGTTTGAGCGGCGCGAGTCTCGTCTGATGTCAAACTTTCGTCAAGCCTTAAATACGTTTTTCTCGAAATGACATTTTTTGAACTGGGCGGGAGCAGTACTCAAAAACTACTAACTTTATTTTGATCTGAGTTGTTTTATTTTGAAAGAGACAAACTTTATTGAAGCTTGTGCTAGAATCTGCCATTTCTATGAACATTTTGGGCACTTGATAGTCTGAAGAAAGTGGTCAAAAATTGAACACTTTTTCAGGTGGCTACTATTTTGTGATTTTTCAACAATTTGACCTCAAAGTAACACAAGCTCCAGATAATTTTATGTAGATTTTAGTGTTCTTAAACGATTTTGTAATAGATAACCGTGATGACCAGTGCGCTCCCGCCCGTGTACAAATGTCTGGCCTGCACGCTTCGACGTCCACCTACCTAGAAGGCGCTACAAATTTGACAAAGACTTGAAAAAATTCAGAAAGATACTTAAAACGCCATTAAAAAGATGCTGAAAATCGGAAGTTTATACCTTCATTCATTTTCCTGAAAAAAAATTCCCGAAAAACACGTTTTTCAGGCATAAAATAAGAAAATGCCCCCTTAAATTACAAAAGTACCAATAATTAACCATTTTGAAGACATATAAATTATGTTTTTAGATGTTTAAAAATTGAAAATAAATGAAATTTCAAAATTTCTTTTTTTATCTTAATGTAAAATTATCAACATTATATGTATTTTTTTTTTATTAACTGACTAATAAAGTGTAAGGCTTAAGTTGAAACAAGTTATGAGCAAATATATAACTCAAACGATATTAAAAATCTCCAATTTTTTATGAATTCAATTTAAATTTATTTATTAGAAAAATGAATAAATTTAAAAAAAAAACCTACTTTCCTTACATAAACTTTAAAAAAATTACTTATAAATTTATGTTCGCAAGTTATCAATGATATAATTTGTAATTTTTATATTATTTAATCGAAAATCGTTTAAATTTAAGAATTTTAGTAAATACCAATAAAAAAATAAATAATTATGTAAAGTAATTACTAAAATTCGAAATCTTAATAATATATTTGTATTAATTTAATTTAATTATTAAATAAAATGTCTTAATTAATACTGGAAAATAAATAAGCAAAAAAAAATATATTTATAGATTTTCATGTTACCACAACAACAGAAAACCGGACATGCTTCCTTAGAATTTTTTTCTGAACCTTAGCATTTCCGTGTCTTTCAAGGAACTGAGAAAAAAAAAACTTCGTTTAGGTTGTCGATTATAAGACTGTTGTCTTTTACTTTTTGTGCTGAAAGAAATTCTTTTCCTGTCTTTGTATTCTATTTGCTGTTGATTAAGTTATTGTTTCTCTTTGCTTTTATAAAATGTTTTCAGATATTGGACTCATTACAATAAACAAAATATTATCAAAAAGATAATGAAATTAAGAAAAAAAAAATTATCTTAATTTACCGATTGATTATGAATATTATTTGTTAATTATTAATTGTTTTAAGTCTTTCTGGTATATAAATTAAATAATTGCGAGAATCTTCGACATATTCAAACCGGTATGAGTAACCGGTTAAGTCATAACTACACCCACCGGCAAGTCACTAAATTCAATATCAGACGACGTGACCCACCCATGGGTATATGATAAAATAATAGAAAGTATTGCAAAGTGACATACTTGTTCAATAGAAAATATCTATGACGCCCAGTTTTATTTATAAGAATTGTTGTTAAAATTACATGTAAGAAAGAAAATAAAAAAGTATATACACTTAAAGACATATTGGACGAATTTTAGACCACAAAGAAAGCTTACATATATAATTTTTTTAAGAGATAATTGATAGATAATTGAGAAAAAAAATTGAAAGGAATAAAAGAAAAGTTATATTGATTTCTTTAGAAAGTAATAAAAACTAAGAACATCCTATGATTTAGACAATATTCTTTTTTTAGTATAAATTTTTTGATTCTCCCTTTTAATGACCTACGATTTACTATAAAACACGTAGAAACAAAAATTTGATCCAGAAAATACACGTCCACTTATAGTTCCAGACTTGAAATGAAGTTCACTTGTATTGTACATAATAAACCAAGGGTTTGAAGGACTTTTAGCAACAGATATGATATGGTTTCTAGTTGAGTTCAAAATTTGAAGCAGGCTGTCACTCATATTAAATCAATGAGTTTTACTTAGACAGTGCGCTTCAAATTTATAAGCTCACTGAGAACTCATTCCGCCACTGCCCCACAAGATTATTCAAAACAAAATTTTAGAATAAACTGTTGTGAACAGATCTTTACTGAGTGGAAAAAGACCCACATATATTGTGACCAAATTTCATTTTATAAAGTATTTAAATAGATACATGGAACATTAAAGAACCACTCCTCAACAATACAAAAAATCGTCCAATACCTAAAGGCGATAAATATATTTAACAAAATATAATAATGTAGAAAATAACAGAAAACAACAAATACAGAGCAGGGTGCTAATTACCCCTGTAATAGATGCACCCTTAAAAAAATGCAAAGGGAAAAAATAGATAAAGCAAGGCTTATTGTTCAAGGCAATGTTTTTATGTTATATCAAGACAATTTGTGAGTTTCCTACCTGTTAAATTTGAAGTTTAAGAAGCTCATATTAATTTAAGATTGCAAAACTATCATTTTCGAAATAACAGTCCTTAATGTATAAGAAATGTTTGTTTAAATGTTGTAATATTGGATTAGAGAATTACCTGTAATGCATATTGTTGTTTTGTTACAGTATCTGGGTTCGAACCGGATTTCCTGGTACCGTTAGAAAATGTGACGATTGCTCAGGGCCGAGATGCAACATTCACATGCGTTGTGAATAATCTGGGAGGATACAGGGTGAGTGGGGACCTCGCCACAGCCAGGGTGTGTATTTTTTTTCTATTTACTGAATGTCAATAGTCTTCGTGTGTGCGCTACTACGCACTACTGCACTCGACTGAGCACCTTCCCGTACTACTACTTACATTACGTATTCGTTGGTTCCCCCCACCAGTTCGTTCGTTCGTTTGTGCACCGCACCGGAATGCTGCAACAAAAGCACAAAAGTACAGTCAACGGCACCATTGCACCTATTCTAAGTGTTTAGCACATCACTTTACAGTGTAGCAAGCACCACACACTCCTAGTGCACCTGCACAGCGCACTACCTATCAAATTTTATTCTGGTATTTTTTTGGTATTATTCTATCTTCCTTTCAGTTTATATTTCAGTTTTTTTCACAGCGTCTTATGTATTTCTAATTATCACTCATAAAACATATAATTCATCAAATTTATTGAATTAACTCTTAATAAGTGTAGAATTAAAACGAAAATAAAAATATTGTAGGAATATATAAATGAAACTAAAATTTTCAAAGGACTAAAAATCTACTAGAAGCAGCTAAGAACCGATTGTCAGCTCTATTTATTCATTTATAAAGATTTGTTCTTAGAAATAATCTTATTAATTTCAAACTCCTTTAAGATATTCATTTTGAATCCTTTATTTACAATTATTGTAAAATACTTTTGTTTGCAATAATCGTTTTCTTCTAAATCATGTTTAGCTTCACTGTAAGTCCCGATTTTTGATTTCCATGAATTGATATATTCTTTAAATCTTATAAATTACTGTTAATAATAACCTTCAATCTCGGAAAATTTTGGGAAAAAGTGCTATACCTATATATAAACCGAGATTTTTTGTACACTGTTAAAAATTTCTATGGTAATTTTAAAAAATGTTTTGGAAGTTGATAGGCAAAACATTTAATCAAAATTCAAATCGAGTATACTAATTATACAAAACTTTGTTTTCATATTTGTTTGATAAAATTACAACATAATTATAGTAATATTAATAAACATTTTTTACGAGTTAGTTTACCAATTTTATATTACATGAAGAGTAATTTTACAATACGGTACATAACCAATAAGTTCTGTAATATAACAGCAAAGTATTGTAATTTTATAAAGCATTTCAGGTTCTATTAGTTTAATTACTTTCAAATAATATAAATTACAATATTTATTCGTGATTTACCTTAAAATTATAGAATATTAAATTACAAATAATGTTTGTAAATCTGAAAAGATTTTTATGGGATATCGATTAATGTTTCAGTGAAATTACAATGCGTGTACCGTTTTTACATAAAGATAGTAAAATCACAACTCATCTTAATAAGTTTCCTCAGAGATACTGAAAAATTACTTAAATTATATTTTAATTTCATATAAATATACACTAATTTGTAATTTTACTCATTTTTTGTTTTGAGAAAAAAATGTAATTGTACAAAGAAATTTAACAGTGTAGTTAAGCATATGCTACAAGAAAATCATAATTGCAACAGAAATAGTTTAAGTATTTCATATATTGTAAACAAAGGATTAAAAATGAATATCTTCAAAGCAGTTGAAATTAAAGTTGTATCTATAAACTTTTATGAATGATAAATACATCTAAATTTTCCACGGCTTCTAGCAAACTTTTATTTTTTTTTTATTTTTTGTTTGTTATTGATATAGATATATTTAAAGATTTCACAACATTATTCTGTATTCCTGAAGATAGCATAAAAATCTATTTAATATATAAAACAAAATAACCGAGTGTTTATTTACATTTTAATTCTATATTTATTGTTATCTATATACAAAATAATGAAAAGAAATAATGAAATATTACAAATACATAAGAACACTTACTATATACTATAGATGTAAAGCATATACCTACGTACATAGCACAACTTGTGTCAAATTCAATATTATATAATATAAAAGTTATTAATTACATTTATAATATTTTNGTAAACTGTAAGGATTGAAAAACAGTTTACTCTTGCTAAAATCACAAAATTTGGGAATGACTATTTCAAATAAAAATGCCTCTGTGTTAAAATAGTTCGGCTATTAGTAGGATTCTAGGTTATTAATGAATGCTTTAAAACAGAAAGTATTTTTTTATTATGGGTATATCTGTCATAATAGTATTTAAAAACCAAAAAAGTTACGTTATGTTAGAAAAATAAATAAAATTATTATTGAGCAAATCGAGAAATAACCTAACCTAACTTAACGTAATGCAATAAAGCATAATTTTGTATTTATTTGAAGGTTTTTACGCTTGTTTAGACTAGTTTAGGTTAGTTTAGATTCTAGATTTGTTCTGATGATCTAGATTATAACATGCATTTAGAGATATACCCATAAAATAAACCAGATCAATTTGATATATTCTAATTTGAACATAAATTATATTTTTTTTAAATAAAATCATAAATTATGATATGACGGTAAGTTTTATATAATATGTCGCCAGAAAGCATATTTTGAAACAGTGCCTAGGCACAAAATAAATCACATTTTGTTATAGGAACAATTAAGTAGAAAAACTAGATACTATTATAGTACCTTTACAAAGCAAGACTTTCGACAAAATATATTCGCTGCGCTTGAACGAACAACGAAGCAAAGATAGCTGGCCAAACACAAAGTGATCGAAAATTGAGCATAATCGAAAGAATGTTTAAAGTTGCTTGTTTTATACGAGATTAGAACAGAAATTCTTTGTTCTTCGTCTGAGGAGTATCTATAATCTTATTAAAAAAGAAAATCTTATGTAATATAAGAAGCTGTAGAATTTCTTACATAAAACTTAAATTCAATAAAATTTGTCCTATAAAATTTATAAAATATTTTAAGAATAACATCGGCAATCTTCTGAATTACAAAATTTGTTTTTGTTTTAATTTTTTAATGTATGCAGTCTGTGATAAATACTGTTTCCTTAGAATCACTACTGTCAAATTTAAATTAAACAGAAAAATATATTCTTTAGAAATACTTATAACTGAATAAATATATCTTTTAGATGCACGTATAAGATTTTGCTAGAGAATTGAATATTTGTTAATTACAAAAAGTATATTTCTATTATAAGTTGTGACAAATATTGTTAATAATTAATGAAATATTTATCTGATCTAAAGATATCAAAAAAGAGAGTTATTTAGAATCCAGAAAAATATTTAAGTCTAGAATACTAAGGTTGGAGCGCATTTTTTTCGACTGATGATGATTTCTTTGTAAAAAAATATATAACTGAAAAATTGTGTTCTCATCTGTTTTGATATTATTTAAATAATTTATTGATCTGGCTTGTGAATTCCGTAATATTTTTCATATATTTAAAGGCAAAAATTCGTATATTGTTTTTAAATTAAAGATAAGATAATAAATCAATTAAAAACTATTAACTCGTTGAAACAAAAATTACATATCTAATTAGTTTTCAATTCTATAATGTTTATTGAAAAGCTTTTATAGAGGATATTTTTTTTAACTGGACCGTTATTTATTATAAAATTTATAAATTCTTCCTGTCATTATATTTTTAATGATAAATTTTATTAAATTGAGTAATAAAGTCGGGGTCACGAAACAATGTAATTGCGTAATCATTGTACGTTTTCATAGTACTGTCCCGCGATCTGAAACGTTTTGTGTTCTGACAAAGCTGTTGTTGCTATATACCCGAACGATTTATAAAGAAGTAACCAATTTTTCGAATAAAGTCAGGACAAATTTCATATTATTGAAAAGTATGTCAACTAAGCGTTAAGAAAATGAAAAAGATAATAACGTATGTCGAAGCACAATATCTGCTTACTATTGTGCAATCACATTAATACGTGGCCCAGACTATTAATAATAAATTAATAACAGATATGGTATAAACTTTTCAATTCCGTTTTTTTTTTTTTTTTNAAAGAGAGGATAATTTTCTTAACTGTCTTTCAAAATAAGTTTTTACAATCTAGTTGATCAAAATATAACAATAATTTAAAAATATAATATTCACAGCAGTAACTTCCTGAATTCCAACAGATATAAATAGGCTAAGAATATTTTTTGTAAGCAACGGAAATCATCAATCATAGAAAGTAATTTAAGCAAAAAAAATAATAATACATTTAAATAACTGCTTTGAACCCTTTAAAATCGTTGCGCTGACCAAAATAAGAAATAAAAAATATCCGGCAACATGTATGACAGTATACTTATCACATTCATTTTATAACCTCAAAATAATAACCACACTTATGCGAATAATGATCGTTATTAAGTGAATCCCATGGAAATAAACCGCGTTTGGTAAAGCACGAAGCCGGTCCGTTTAAATCCATAGCACGTAGACTCATTTCAAATGAATGTTTAACTAAACACGCGTTTACGTGGTAACCATTAGTAAAGTCAGGCTGGGAATTAGTCTCAGCTGCGGTCGACAGAGGATGTTGGTGTCAGGCAAACAGGAATGTACGTGTTTTTAGACATTAAGTATGTCTAGGTTTTTTGGCAATGTCCAAATTATTTTCCTGAATTGTTCACTTTGTTTCTTCTTGTTCTTGTTATGTTCTGAATTAGATTTGGTCATTGTTCTTAGAAACTACAATTGTTTATTAAAATCATTTTCGTTTACTTATAAAGTAAATACTTTCCCAGAATTGCATTGCTTAGCGAATTTAGAAATTATTATAAAAACTAGAATGCATGGGTAAGAAAAGAAAACGATTTATGAATTATGTTAAATCGTATATAACATTGATTTGATTCAGTAAAATAATCATTTTATCTTAATCTGGAAGGCCTTAAAAATTTGACATAAATTGAAATAAAATCGATATCTTTAAAGGCGTCACTTTTGGTTAACTGATATCAATCACCCAACTAATGAGTTTTTCATTTTAAGTGCAACCTCGAAAATTTTCAATTCATTATTCTTGCAAAGAACTTTCGATCATTTAGACAGTAAATGTGTCACTATAAAAAATAATGGCACTTTTTATTGTTTTCATTTAAATATCTTTATTAAAATCTTTATAAAACTAAAAAAGTAATACTGATCATTTTATTACTAACGTGCTATCTTTGAATCAATCGGAGTTTTCTTTGGAGAAGATTATATATTGTAACTGTCTCTAATCTTATTCTACCAAAAAGTATGTTTATTGTCGAAGTAAATAATTTTAAATTTACCTATTGTCAGGCTTGCGACACTCGGAATTCAGTTTCAATGACCATGAGTCGTAGTTGGTTGTGTCGGTGTATAGTAAAATATGTAACTTTATATTAAAACAGTGTAACAGCTACTCGTACAAGCGTTGCCCACGCTGCTCTTATTCAGTGTTTTGGTGAATATAACAAAGTGACATCTACTAAATATCACAATAAAATTGAAACTAATGTAACTCCGCCTAAAATTTCTGGATAGAATATCCAACTACACTAAAAAAAAATCAGGAGATCACAACCAACAACCAACTCGAGGTCATTCAAACGATATTTTTAGAGAGTGATGTTAAACCATTTGATTTGGTAAGTGGGAGAAGGATAGAAAAAAGAGTGTCGCTACTGGTTTTTCTTTACTGTGCTATTATCATAAGTATAATTATCTCTCAGTAAGATTATTCCCTTATTTTAGATATTATTTTTTCTGATATACAATACAAAGATTTTCCAATTATTAATTTTAAGGGACAAATAAATAGATTGCAATACTTAACATTATTTAGAAGTACTGTTAACTAAGCGTTACGAAGATGAAAAAGATAATAATGTATGTCAAAGCACAATATCTGCTTTTTATTATGCAATTACATTGTTTCGTGACCCGGACTATATATAGCTAATTTCTATAACGCGCTAAAGATGTTGCTACTATTATTTTCATAAAATTCAATTCTTACAAGTAGTAAAACGCTTCATATAAGAAAATACAGCAATAAATTAAATTTAGCAATTCAATCTGCTTTAGTTGTAGTTGTAAAAGTATTATTCAATTTATTAAATCTTAAAAGACATTATTTCTAAGTTTTTATAGATAAATTTTAATTCTTAAAAGATTTTAATTTATACTTATAATATTTTGTTTAACCTAATCAAGTCCGTACATATGTCAGTTATTTTAAAATTCAAATTAAAATTAAATAATTATTCAAATATGTTACTTGTGGAATTCATAGAATAGTTACATTCCACGTAACTGTGCAATATTATTATACACTAGTGTTTAATAAGGTAATATGAAAATTATATTACCTTAATACGCATAACCTTAAAGAGACGATCCCAAATAGCCAGTTTTTCAATATTAAAATACATATAATATGTCAAATTTTTTTGGATATATATTTTTTAAATTCATTTAAATTTATAAGTATTAGATAGTATAGCCTGCAACATGTTTGGAATAGTTATTTTGTTCTCTTAAAACCGTAACTTTAAACTGAAATAATTTGCAGATTCGTTTTTTATTTGGCTATTTATTAAACATATAAACAAATATGAAATAAAATTTACCGGAACATAAAATGTGAACTAGAATTATTAAATTCAAATAAATTATTGTAACGGAAGCGCCGCCACTGGTGCCTGGCCTTGTTGCGAACGATAAACAACACGTGTTTGTTTGAATACTCAGAGAAGTTCACGTACGACAAAAGGCAATCGAAAGTGCCAGAAAGCAACCGAAAATACTAGAAGACACT
>NEEE01001210.1:94330-107335 GCA_002278615.1 Pogonus chalceus
TCTAGCTACTTAACATCTAGGTCATATTGACAATTTTTTGACGTTTGACGATCTCAGCGCTGAGTGGCAGAATTTGGAACTTAATTTAAATAAGACGGCTAGGCAAATGGTTAAATGTTGTCGCTCGAAGTCAGTTTCCTAGGCGTTTAATTGGTAGGTCGTATATCATCCAGGAAGTTAATTAAATGGCGACAATTAATTAAATGGCTAGGCTAGACCAATAAACAAATAACTAAGTAAGCTAGTTGGCTGCGACATATATACTATGTACTAACTAATACAATCATTTATGGAATGGTTGTAGATAAAGGTTTACAAATTCTCGGAAGGAGAAACCCTTATAAAAACATTTAACAGTTAAGAATAAAACTAACCAAAGATATCGTAAAGAAGTATAAAAAATAGACAATCTTAAGAAAAATAAAAGTAAAGTAATGTAAAGTAAAGTAAGGTACTATTGTGTTATAATTTATGAAGTCATAAATAAGGGTAAAGACACCCCGCATGGTGTTCGTTGCACAATAGTTTATTTCTAAGTAAATAACTTAAGCTAACTTATTTTAAGTATACCTATAAAAAGTGAAAGAAGTACACGTAATAATAAAGAAATGGGGTAGGTATACAACATCAGCAATGATTATAATAAATAATTTATATGAAATATAAATAATTTAATTTTCATATACGAAGAAGAAACGCTAGACTTGAGTACAACGCAAAATTTTTGTTTTGATACAAAAGTTTTCGGTACTATAAATAGTTCAATAAAAGAATCAAAAGAATTCCATTCAATAAAAAAAACAAAACTTAACGGACTAAATAATAAACTTAACTTTAAAAATAGAATCAACAAAAAATGCTTATAATGATTTAAAATGTTTGGAAATTAAAATCAAAATTTCTGGGAGATTATGAGTCTTTATATAGATATTTTCTACAATTTGTTTTTAAATGCTGTTTGATAATTTTTATTTAAATATTTTAAAAAGAAAAAGTATTAGAAATGACCAAATTTCAAGTTAAATAGATCTGAAGGAGCGCAAGAAACGCGAGACTTGTATACAACGCAAAATTATGTTGTAAAAGTAAAGTTTTCGGAACTATAAATAGTTCAATAAAAAAATTGAAAGAATTCCATTGAATAAAAAAAAACTTAACGGACTAAATAATAAACTTAAATTGAAAGATACAATCAACAAAAAAATACTTATATTCATTTGAATATTTTAAAAATAGATTGAGTCTTCAATTTTATTTAAATGCTGTTAAATATTTTTCAAAAAAAAAAAAGAATTAGAAATAACTAAATTTCAAGTTAAATAGATCTTAAATACCGTAACTTTGTTGTTTTCATTAACAAATTAAACATTTTTAAATAAAAAACTGACTTAAATATACATTATTGAATGTTTTGATGAACCGATACCAAGCGAAAAATAATAAATTTGAATAAATAAGTAAAAAACTAATTTATTGATATGTATCAGATATTCGTATTTTAAATAAATTATTTCAATTCAAAACATCAATGTTTAAGTTTCTGTGATTGAAAGTAATATCATTAACCAGTGCATAAACTTTTTGGTTCAGTTGTTTGTAGTCTTATTCAAATAAAATAATTTGAATGTAAATATTTACTTTGTACATATAAATTCAATTTAAAAATGAAGAAAATCGTAAAAGCCAAAACATTAGATAATCCAATGTAAGGTTGTAGTGAAAACGCGGGCAGGCGTCCATCCAAATAGCTGATAACGAGTAAAGCAAAATGATTGACTTGCTATATGCCGTTTTAACTTATGCACAGAGTTTTCACAAGTTAAAATAAGGCATTTACGAAGCAAATTGAAATTGTTTCAAAACTTTATTCGGGTATTTAACAAAGTATGTAGCCAGCTGAACGGGGTTTCGTTCTTCGCTATCCTCCACTGACGTTACCGACTTCCAATTCGGAGTTGGTGTAGTCTGTAACCGTTGCCGCGTTGGGAACTACGTTGAAAGTGCTTCGTTTGTCTGGTTCCCGCACCTGTGAGATGGGAAAGCAACTGCCCGCTGCTTTCTCGCTGCTCATGAATACAAATGTCGATCAGACCAAAATGACTTGCCTGCAATTTCCGACTGTGTTACCTATGTACTCTCTCTAACGATATAAATTGCTTTGTATTCACCAAAATACGAGTACATTATAATTATTTTCGATTATTTTCTTTTCTACATTTCATACCAAATTTATTACTACCATAATTTATTTCAATTGAAATAAACCATAACATATACTGGCTTATTATACCAAAATTGCTTAATATTTCATAATAAAGCAATGGAATACATACTATTCTTGTATAATTCTCAATCATGGAATGGTTGTATTCTGCGCATCTGTGCAGTATTATTATGCACTAGTGTTTAATAAGGGTAATTTGAAGTTTAGATTAGCTTATAACTCATAACCCTAAAAAGACGATATCTAGTAGCTATTTTTTAATTATTAAAATACATATCTATTTGAGCATTATTAAGAGTTTCTGTTCAGAATGGCTATTCTGCTCTAAAAGACTCAAATCACTCGGACTAAATTATGCTTTATTCAAAACTTATTACAGAATATACTATTATTCTGACATTATAATCACAAATGGAAGAACATGTTTTATAAATACGACTTTATAAATTAATCAAAACTGAATACTAGTGTAGGTAAAAACTTTATAATTATTTCATTTTATTATATATTAAAAATAAGAGGAACATAATTTAATTTTTTTTAAAGAAATGATAAGTAAGCACGATGATTCAATTTCTTTTTAAATACATAAAACACTTGCACAACAAGGTCTGCACTACGTGAGCGACAGTGCTCCCAATACCTAACGTACAGCTTGTCATATCGGACATGTGCGTATTCGACCAATTACTACACAGTGGAACTGTGATATTTTTAGTATCACACAAGAGTTTCTGCATTTTATTTTTATAGACTTGGGAATATTTATACAAAATAAGCTTAAGAGCTATAAAATGTAAGTAAAAAAAAAAGAACTAAACAAAAAAATACATATTGAATTGTATCGAAAATAATAAGTTAAAATAAAGGATACTTTATCACTACTAGTAAGACATTTAATGTTGAATATTTTTAACAATATTACAACTTAAATAAATTTTATACAAGAAGCCGTTACGTCTTAATTTTTAAAGAATAATTCAACCAGTATTTTGTACAAAAAAAAAATGTACATATACATAAGAGAATTATTTTCTTTTCTCTCTGTAATACTTTGTACAATTTTAGATAAAAGTATAAATGGCGAAACCAGTGAATATAGGATTATATTTTTTTCTGTTAAACTAAACTGACTATATTA
Source organism: Pogonus chalceus (assembly GCA_002278615.1). Lineage (NCBI taxonomy): Eukaryota > Metazoa > Arthropoda > Insecta > Coleoptera > Carabidae > Pogonus > Pogonus chalceus. The sequence continues at coordinate 97,696 of NEEE01001210.1, forward strand.
TAATTGTAATGGTATTTAAAACTTAATTAATATTAAGCATATTATCAAAAACATAATTCAAATATAGTAAGATAAAACATAAAAATAAAAATTATTTATCTTTGCGATATTCCTAATTAGAAAAGTCAAACTAATAGACGAATAAAAAGATCTATCCATCTCCCTCTTACCAAGTTCAGTTATTACAAGAATTCTATAAATTTTTAAGTACTACTACTATAAGTTAATTAAATTTTACTATATAAACAATACTACAAAATTTTATTACAAGTCTAATATTTTGAACTTTTGACGATGGATTTTAGTTACGCGGACGAAACGAAACTTGCAAAACTTTATAAAAATTATAAAACAAAAAATATTCTGTATATGATTTAAATATTTTAAAAATTGAATATAATTCCGGAAAATATTTTTTCTATTTATATTAGTTTTAACAACAAATTGAGAAATTATTTACTTTATAATTATATAAAAATATCTTTCAAAAGAAAATATTAAATCAACAATTTTATATATCATTTGTTTTGATTTCAACTTAGTTTTCAGTATATAATTAGTTTATTAAGTTTGTGAATGAAATAAATGACGATAATAATAATAGTGTAAATATATCATGAAGTAATAATGAAAAAAGTAATTTTATAAAGCGTCATAAAATCGAATAATACAGCAATCAGTAAGCGACAGTCTATTACTGTTAGATCCATGTCGCCCGTAACATAGGCCAAGTTGTCGTGGCGTGGCTGCGGTTAGTCCGATCAGATGTCCAAAACCTCGGGTAACATGCGCGTTGCTTACTTGTGTAGTATGAGGTTTGGGACAAGTTGAAACCGGTTTACAACTAATAGTAGTATGAAGGGCTAGAACTATGAGCCAGTGCAAGCGGTACCAAATACACAATATCGTCACCGCTGCTCTTGACAACTTCCTGGTCGCGACTGTTGCCTGTCGCTGTCGTGTCGTTCCATTCACATCAACATGCGACTCACACACAATATGTCGCTACTAGACATAACCTAATTTATGTTGTGTGATCTTGGTCAAACCTTAAGCCAGTTTTAGTACATGTTATTATGTTGATGACCGTTAATATATCATTGTTTTCGATCGTATATTATTGCTTTACTGTCACAATTTATATTCACGTGAACATCTATGCAAATTACTTGAAATTTAAATATTTCACAAATAACATAAATAATAAGTACTTCTTTTATTTAATATAAACAAGTACTGGAAACTTAGATTAACCTGTTTCTAAACCTGTATTTGAAAATAAAAAATACCGGTTACTTAATACAGTCGAATCTTTCTAAAGGTGCTCTACGTAAAGATGCTCGCTATCCTAAGGTTACAGGATATATTACGTAAAAGTACTCGAATATTCCCTCACTCGCATTCACGAGCGACAAATCACAATTCAGAGTTTAGTTTCTCCTTCAATCCTGCAGTTTCCGCTCAAGAATTTTTTTTTTTTAATATATGGTGGGGAGAGCACCTTTAATAAACGGTCCTGCCCCGCCAGAGCACCTTTAAACAGAGTCGACTGTAAGTCTTTTAACCGGGATTGTAACTGGCCTTTAACTCGTCTTCTAACCGGTTTTAAGTTAAACTTTAAACTGGTATCCACTAGTTTTTTAACTATTAACATAATTTTTAATCAGTTCTATCTAAAGAACTAGTTTAACTAAACTGAATGTTTAAAATGGTTTTAACTGTATTTTCATTGGTTCTAACTGATATTCAACCGCTCTTTTATCAATTTAACCGATGTCTCTTGAGCAGATTTATAACCGCAGTACATAATATATTTGCAAGGGTTTATATTCTATTTTAAAATATATATTTTTTAATTTTCATATTATCTATAAATAAAATACTAGTCAATTTCGCACAAACTAATCATTCCGCACAAAAGATAAAACTTTAGAAATATGCATAAGTTTAATTTTTTTTTTTTTTTTTATCTTCTAGAACCTATACTTAAAATAAATCATTTTTAAGTTCATAAAATAACCACAACTGCTATATATGAAATATAGTTTAATTTGGTATGATTACGGTATGATAAATTTGTTAATATTTTAATTAAATTATAAGAATGATTTGTTTTGCTTTGAGTGTGAATAAATATGTATTGATCCAAATAAAGATTGAATAAAAACAATTTTCTCTATTGCTACAGTTCATCCTCTGATTCAAGTTCCAAACCAGCTTGTTGGCGCGCCCACTGGTACTGATGTTACACTACAATGTCACGTGGAAGCCTCCCCCAAAGCCATCAACTACTGGACCAGAGATACCGGTAAGCACAATCACGCCCTTTGTACATACACATTCTGTTTATTATGATAGTAGCAAACCCGTTACGCTCTAGTCGAAACCACTTGAAAAGCAGCCTATTTCATGTAATAGTTTTCTATTTGATCATTTGCGGTTACAATAAACTCAGATTTTGTACGACCATTTCATATTGACCTCATTTACATGTCAAAGATATTTATAATTCTAGTTTTAGTTAAACAATCAATACATTCATTAATTATTGCATTATTGCATTCTTTGTTATAATATAGTTTATATAGTATAAAGAGAAAAATTAAACAGTGCATGTCTAGTACATATCAGTATTTGAATATTTGGCACTGAGTGTACACAAAGGCAAACCAAAACCACATTAAAATAATGAATTCAGGTTTGGACACGTGCTCATATCTTGACCGGATGACTCTATCCTCTCTCATCTCGTCGATGCCTTTAGAAGAGAGGGTACGAATCCTGGCTTATTTAAACGTTGGACTTGTGTTTCTGTCCATGACAATTCACATAATTTGCATTCGACGAATAGTTAGTTATATATCGATACTTAATCACAGCATAATGCATTCGGAAGATTAGTTAATCCATGCATCGTTGTTTGATAGACTCCTCGATATCTGGGGATCTTGTGGGATTAGATGTAATCCCACTGATTACGGGACATGGTCGAAGCAGACATCGTACCCTGAACAACCCGCTATAACCTCGAGGTCTCACCCGTAGATACAATAAATGTGTAAATAGACTTTCACAAGCCACAAAGCCAACTTTTGGACTCATTACTACTTCATACAAATTTGGTCTTTACAAATAATTTATTTAAATACATTTCAAATTATTTATTACAATATTTCGTAAAAAAAATTATGACTAAATAGTTGTGGAAAAAGATATGCAAAGAAAAATTTTAAAAGTTTAAAAATAATTAAAATAATTTGAATGTATCCGCTTGAATTGGATGTAAAATAAATAGTCTTCTAAACTTTTATTCGACACGAAAGTGTGTTATATAAACTATACGATCTTATATAAAAATCTTTTCTTTAAAAACCCTGAGGACATCAACAACACACGCCATGATATGCATCAAACAATGCATGGTAATTTTCAACTATTGATGCTTTAAGAAAATATTCAAAACAATCTTTTGATACACTTTAATGCTTATGCAATAAAACCTGCATTAAATATATTGTAAATTAAATATACTATACATAATATTCGAGTTAAATTATTAATTGCTACAAAATAAATTACTGTTTAATTTAGGTTTTTATAAAATTCAATTTGTATTTATAGATAATTCTGTTGATGATAACGGAGCAGGAAAATAACAAATACGATCGTAATAACCGATGGTTATTATATAAGTCTTCAAAAAGCTTCATTTGTGAAAAGAACAAATTAAATAAATATATAAAGAAAAAAGTTAATATAAGAAAGTTAAATTTCTTACTCTTCATTTGTTTCTAAAAATTTGTATTATTGTTTCAATATGTAGATACATTGTTTGAGTTTTGATAATTTTGTAAAACATTTATCGCCTTTAAGACTTAAGATACTATTAAGAAATATAGTATGATTAATCGTAAAATACTAGGGCTTTACTTAAGAAATGTAAGGTTATAATTAGTTGCAATTAGTGCAAAACAAGGAGCGATGAAAAGCTGAATTCATAGATAAAGTTGTATCCGAAAACTAATTACAGTATATTTGTATAAAAATCAAACAAATTACGCAAATTTATTTATAAATACAGGTGTGTCGTTATAAGCGATATATGATCTCAATACTTCAGTCTACGAATATTTTTAAACCACTTTTTATTTATTTGAATTCATTAAATATATTACGAAATAAAGCTAATTGGTTGATGAAATTAAAGTACTAACCCAGACGGAGTCCATTGGAACCTGTTTCAGCAAGCAATTAATAAAGTAATATTATTCTCGTGCATAATGAATAAGAAACCTAACTATATATAATTCCTTAAAATAAATTTAAAAATTGCTGTTTGTATAATGCATGTGTTGGTTTTGAATAAAACGAGGGAAATTGTATCACACAAAATAGAATAAATAAACAAGATGCAAACAGGTAATAACTTGAGGCTTTTTATATTATTAATTTATATAAAAATAAAAAGTTCATTTCATTTTATAAGTATTACGCTATAAAGAATCTCGTAAAATCTTTTCCCCTTTTATATAAAACGTTACACTATAATACTACCTCAGTATAAAGTTCCAAAAATCACATCTTTGTAGTTAGCGTACGGGCTAGTGCGTTGTATAAAAATTTAAATAAAATTATCGTGGCGAATGTGAAACATGAGGAGGCTCGGCACTATTTGCATATTTGTCGTGTTAATAGCGTTGCGGACACTCCCATTCCATGTACGCGCGGCCAAATCGGGATCGCCGGGATACGAGTGGGATCGTGGACGGGACACGGGGATTGGAATACCCGCAAACAGGGATCATTGCGGTCCTGATGTGTATTTTAAAACTGTACCTTATTCTAACTTCATATATCAACGCTACAACATTTCTTATTTTTACTTAATTTCACCATTTCAATTTTATTATATTTTTTGGTAACTTTTCCTTGATTTTTGATAGTTTTAAATAGTTTAATATACCTAAATAAATATAATAACGGAGAGGTTAAGTTTTGTTGGCATTGATTCCACTGGTTTTATTTTTTAATTTAACTTACAATTAGTTTCTATTATAGACGAAAAATCTGTTTCCTTTTACATATTAGTATATTTTTGATCCTCCCTTCTTAAATATATTGCACGGCGGACTTACATTTACCAATTTTCTGGTATATTATTACTTAATTAAAATAAGTGATTCACTACAAAAATATATACTAATAAACATATAAAAACAATTATTGTATTTATATTATACACGACTTGAACTTCATTCGTATCTTACGACACTTAATGCTTACTTCAAATTAAGAAGAACTATTTAAAAATATAACCTAAATTGTACTGCTAACACTTTTTTTAAATACTTTAGGTTTTAAGTGTCAAATCAAAACATTATACAAAATATTTCCAGATTTAATTTTAAGTTTTTATCTATAATTAATAATCCGGAAATGAATGTTTTGAAATTTATATATAAAATTAATAAAGGATATAAAATTTATATTAAATTAATCAAGTCAATCCCATTTTTATCTGTTTTCGTTTAAAAGGTCACAGTTTATTAATATTATTATGAAATGGATGAGAAATCAATTTTCTGGACTTAAAATACATTATTGATATTATTTTGTAAAACATTATATTTTTTATAAATATATAAAGTAGAAATAGAAATATTTGAATGTTCGTTAAACGCGTTCGGACAAGAAACGCAGTGGATAGAAAGTTCACGTATCCAAACGTTTGCAATCCAGAAATCCAAAATGAAACGAACAAGTACATTTGGTTAGTATGTGAAAATCTGACTACAAGGGAGAAAGAGAGAAAATGAGAGGGTTCATTGGTGATCCTTCTCAAATGTACGGACAACAGGATACTGAACTGTAAGCACTGAAACAAAGACGGGATTGCTCGACGAGTGAGATAGAATTAGCGTATAATTGTTCCAAGTTCGACAGATTAAACACACTGTAGAATAAAGGATTTATGAAAAGGACATTGGAAAAATTATTAATTATAATTAAAAGCCTAATAAAATTGTATACCTTTTTGTTATGTAATTAAAGAATTACACTACATCTTATGTTTTTAATTAAAATGTTCATTTTAATTAGTTGAATACATTTATATTTATTCAAAATAATATATTATTAATCTGAAATTTATGTGTTAAGTTAGAACTTTTAAAAAATGATCATATTTATGCATCTAGGGAAAAAAGTGATGGTTTCATCCCCAGAATATACGTATTTTCATTTCAGGGATTAATTCACTTTACTCTTAAGATGTAATTTTTTTTTCTAACGCTCATTAGTTACAATTTATTTAGTCAATTAAAATTTGATTCCATATAATTTTAAAATTTTTGCTTATTATTGTTTCTATGAAGACAGTTTATTTATATAATGAAAAGTCTGTGCGTAACCGAAACAAATTCTATTTAATTGAGAGGAATAAAGTAAAAAAAATTTCCCTTGGAAATAAAGTAACCAAATATTTCTCTAAGGTATAAAGTAATAAAAAATATATATGTATTTATCAAGCTTATATTTAGCAAAATATGCATTTTCAACTGTATTAACTAAAAAAAAGTTTTATTTTAATTCCTTCCTTTAAAATTCAATTTATAAAAATGATATGAAACTTAAACAAACCGATTGAAATAAAATATAGTAAAATAAAATAGAGCACTTCGTGAAAGTGACAAATGCTTTTGTTTTTGAACTATATATGACAAATATGACAAGCTAATATTTGTTTTAAATATTAAATCACATTCTTGTCATAACACGTATCTAGTTTCGAAATTTGTGCTTTTGACAAAATGTTTTAAGTATTGTTTCAAAATCATTCTATACACTATAAAATACCAAGCATTTTGCATGTTAAAACATGATATTTGTTTAATATGACGACATAGAAATTATACCAGAATTTTAAATGCAGGTTTTTGTATTATACCAACAAAAATCGTAAAGATATTTTGTGTAAGACAATTAAATTTTAATAAAATTTATTTCAAGTATATTTTGAATATTTTGTTAATGCATAAACTGCATGTTAAGATATTATATATTATATAAATTTTTGGACGACTAAGATAAAAAATTTACTAAAAAAAATTTTCTTCAATCGTATATATCTCTGAAAGTATTCATTTCTCCGATATGATACCATAACTCTTTTCAATACTGTCTGGTATTTCGATAAAAAAAAAAACTCCAGCAGGATGAAATGGGGAAAATTCGGGTTTTACAGACCCTATAATATGATTTAATATTTAAAAAAAGAAAATAGGAAGACAAAAAGTTAAACCGTCATTTATTAGTCACAATATTTAATCATTATTGTTATTAATGTAGATTGTTGCATATTTTTATGTAAATATATTTAATAATATTTTAAAATAATAATAAATTTGCGTCTATTTCTGCATTAGATTGCAGACAATTTTTAAAACATGTTGAGACTATTCGCTAGGGAATTTAATGAAACGTGTATATCCAAAGTTGAAGCTTAATAGTGCAATTATTTCGCAAGATTTTTGCAATATACTAAAATGTGGATAATCAGTAAAAATTATTGGATTTTGAAGTCTTGTTTTTTGATAAAAATGGCATATTTTTTAGGTATTATTTCTATTACTTAAATCGATAGAAAATATAATGAAACTTGTAAATCTAAATGTTTAGCTTAAATACACAATTTTTGCAAACACTATAATGCAAAAAATTTGTAAAAATAACTGGACTTACTATTTTTGGTAAAAGTGACCAATTACTATAGTGTGTTAATGTTTTTCATCTGAATCAGTTTATAATTAGTTATTATACCCATTTTCAAACTGGTTTTGAACCAATTTTTGAATTTAACTTTTGAACCAATTTACAACCAATCTAATTTGGTCCACATATTAAATTTCTTACTTCTAATTATAAGTTAGTCTTTGATTATCTTTGGAACCATCTTTACAGACATTTTAAACAGTGTTTCCAAGACTTTTATTTGTTTTTGATTTTTAATTAATCTTTTACTTAGCTCTTAATATTTTAAATCGAATTTAAACAATTTTGAATTGATCATTCCAACTAATCCTTTAAATTTTTACCAGGAATCTGATCATTTTATTTATGGATATTTTTCCAATTGCAAAAGCTATTAACTGGCTATATTTGATAATATTCAATTTCAAAAATAAAGTTTTTCTATTATAGCGTCATAATAAAAGACCTTAAATTCAAAAAAACTTGGTTTCAAAATATTTACCAATATTTTATGGGTCATAAAAGAAAAATAGAAAATTATTCGAAATTAAAATTAAAACTATCATTTTTACGAACAATATAAAATGGTATGTGCAAAAGGTACTTAGCCTTTCAAATATATTTCATCTTAAGATGACAATTTTTTTAAGGATCAACCTTAATTTAGATTCTTTTCAAATTATGATCTTCATTCAAATAATAGATAAGAGGAAATTGAGAATTGTAACAAACAAAGTAATAAAAGTTATGATAATTGAAATTTTTATAAATAAATAAATAAATATAAGTTTTGCGCAATAAAAAATATGTTAAAAATATATTTGTCTAAAATTGAAGAAATTTAAATGTATGGAAGATGTTTGCATATTTTCTATTTTATACATACAAAGTAGAAAATTCCAATGTGCTTGCACAAACAAATTATGCAAATGATTTTTCTTTCTATCAATTGTTGTCAAGTATTTTATTACAAGTTTCCACAGTAAACAAGTTTCACTTCATCGGTGAGTTGAAACATTCCTCAATACATTGATATTTTTCACGCGCAGATTTTTATTTTGATATGTTGATTTGTTTACTCGACAGACGACAATGTCTTATGTTCCGGGTGATCCTCCGGGACTCTGGTGAACTCTTAAATCGATTCGGTGGATAGATCCGGCAAGCGCACAGCTTAGATACGGTATCGAAATCGATAAGGTGGTTGCTATCGGTTATCGGTTATCGTCTTGGTATCGGCATCGGTAACAACACAGTATTGTTTGCGATTATGTTGCGTGAACAGCACGAAATAATACAGAAAAATTTGACGGTGATATCTAACTACTTTACACTTGGATAATAAATGTTTTTCTTTTATATCTTTCGTGTTTTATTGGGGTATACAAATCTAGAATATGAATTTTTATTGACTGTAGAATATTCAATTTTTTTCTTTTGTTTATTTCCTTTTATTTATTATCACATATTGGAAACTTCTTTCGTCATACCAAAACTTAATTAACCTAACAATTTATATTATACTTAAATACTTATAATAATCAATGTTATATTCTTAAAAAGAATCAAAAATAATATTACATTAGATTCTGTTATAGTTGAAGCAACAAAACTTTCTAGATCAGCACAACAAACAAACAATAAGATGAAAGCACAATTAAAAACTTAATTAAAGATAAATAGAATTAAGAAAGTAGAAACACAATACTAGAAAATGAACTTAAGTTTACAACGAAAACATACCAGTACCAAAAAAATTAGAAGTTTATAACAATTATTAAAACTGTTCATAAAATTGTTCATAAAATATTTGAAAAATATTGCTTTCACAATATAAATAAAAAGAAATGAAAAATTTAGTTATGAATTAAATAAATTATAAATTTATAAA
>NEEE01001210.1:107712-118375 GCA_002278615.1 Pogonus chalceus
TACTTTGTATAGCGACTATAGAAAAAATAATAAATTACATTATCAAATATAAACGGGAAATTAGTAAAATAAAATATTTTTAAACTTAAATTTGATGAAGTGGTTAAATTATTTCAAAGATATGAATGATTAGAGACCTCATTTGTTTTCCACATCCGTTACTTTGTTCATACTGCAATTATTTGGGTATTTATATTTCAATAAGTGCACGTATTAATGGAGCATTCAAGGTCTAATACAAAATGTGTGGTGATATTCATTAAATTTATCTTACGATGAATGATATAGAATATAGAATATAATATATTTACACCACCAGTTACCCCTCCATTTTTATAACAATGTAATATTGTGGTCTTTTCATTTAAAAATTATGTATTAATATTTATTGTTTTATTTCTTTGCAGGTGAAATGATTATATCGAACGAGAAATATCAGATGACAGAAATAAACAATTCTTACTACAGTGTACAAATGCGCCTTATAATAAGAAATTTCAACAAAGCCGATCTTGGAGGATACAAATGCATATCAAAGAATTCTATTGGAGATGCGGAAGGAAATATCAGACTCTATGGTAAGTAAAAATATATAAATACGATTATACGTATAAAGAAAAAAAATTCTAAATATAAATTTAACTTTTGTCATTTTCTTTTTTTTTATATCTTTTCGTAAATATTATTGAACAAAGACTTTGTATTTCCAAAAAATTATTGAGTAATTATATATTTTTTGAAATCATATTTAATTTTTCTTTTTTTTTTAAGTGCGTGCAGTACCATTTGAATCAAAAGCGTTCGCGCGTAAACTTTAAGATCATTTAGATATTATAAGGATTTAGAAAATCAATTAATAGAAAAAATATTTGTTCCTTAAACCAAGACAAATTATTTTTGAATAAGGAAACTATTTGTTGACAAAAATTGTACTTTATTCTAAAAGAAAATCAAAATTATAAAATCAAAGTTTGGAAAGATCATATAATTATAAATACAGCAGTGTTATCTGTCTGTTTTTTTCTCTTCATTTTAAGTTTATTTGTAAATATAATCGACGCCACGAATCAATGTAATTATATAATAATAAGCAGATATTTTACTTAGACATACGTTATTTTTTCCATCTTCTTAACGCTTAAATGACATACTTCTTAGTAATGTGAAGTACGTCGTGACTTTATTCGAAAAAATACCATGTAAACGTACAATGATTACACAATTACATTGCTTCGTGACGTCGACTATAGACACATTATTTTTGGATAAAAAAACAACTTGATGACACAAAACTTACTTATACATAAAATAACATCCAAAAGTTTGAAGAATCAAGAAATAAGACTTTTTTTTTTCGACGATAGACCCGCGTAGTATATTCAACGCTTTCGTAGCTTTTGAAAAAAAAGCTATCTATCCGCCATAGGATACACTAAGAACATAGAAATTTTATTATTTGTGTTCATAATGAACTTATGATAAATTTTATGACCAAAAATTGTGTTAATTGCGGCCGATTCGACTCCACGCGACCCCGGAAAAGTTATTATAACAAAATAATATATATTTATCGGGATAATTTTTGTAAGTGATAAATAAATGTTTAAACCTATCTTTAAATAGTAATAAACGATTATCAATTTGAAAGAAAAACATAAGTACTTTGTAATAGAAAATAAGAGTAAATCCAACCCTGGATACTGTGAAAAAAAACTAGCATGTGTGCCCCTCTGGTTGTAGAATTTATTGTGCTCAAATTATGAAATGTTGATGAGAAACCAAGTTGAAAACTGCGGAGACGCAATAATCCGAAATTGAATTTTTAGTGGAATCATAGATATTTCTGCAGCCTGGAAGATTCAACTTGACATTCACATCATTCCGTGCTGGTGCTTCTTTTGGTTCAAGGACGCGATTCGCACACTGCTCGTTTCCTTTCTCTTCTATCTTCCATTTTTATTACTAGCCTTAAATTTATTTCAATCCTTTGGACATTCTTTTTTAATTCGGATAACTTTATAGCAGCCGATAAATACGTTACTGCACTTTGGCTGATTTATACATTTATTCTTCTCTAAAGTTTTGTCTTTTCACTTAAAACTATGTTTTCTTACTTTAAAATCACATGAATGGATAGTTATTGCCTTACGATGCAGTTTCTATGTAAATTATTACTCTTTCTATTTAATTAACTTATCATATAGCACAAATTTCAAATACAGTTAATCAAATTTAAACTCGTACATCGCACATATTAAAACATTTATATAAATATAATTCTTAGAATGAAAATAATTATTTATAAGTTTTTCAGCGAACTTCAGCCTCTTGGTTTTGTAACCTTGATTAATTTAAGGTTTTTTTAAAAAATTCGTGTTTTCATAGGACATTTTTGATAGTTTCGGTACAAGTTTCTTCTAAATATTCTTTAGCTATCATTGCTAATTTTGATGCTATCAAACATATTTTATTTTTCAGAATTTCCAACTTTTATCACAACTAATCAAGATTATTCGAAAACTTATTTTTGTCTTATTTACTATTTCATCATTATCTTCATACATTGTTATTGTGAATTATACTCTTTTTTCCGAGTATAAATTACCTTTTTAACAAAAATTTTTTTATCAATAGAAGTTTATTCTCTATGCCCATTTTTACTATTTTATATTTATTTAAAGTTTTGAAGCAGCTTTGAAAACATTTAAAATATTGAATTTATATACAGAACATAATTTTTCATCGCTAGCATCTTTTTTAAGTTGACGATTTCAAAAAACTTGTTTAATCTATAAAAGTTTTGCCTTGTTTTCGTTTTTACTTAAAATTTGAAGTATTTAAACTTTAAGGGACTGTATTTATTTAAATATAAACAAAATGATATTTGTAGAAGTTATGCTTAAAATTAAAAGCAAGCAAGTTTTTACGCGTCAATTGTAAAATTTAAACAGATGATCTAATTTTTTAACTTATGTTTTCTTATTATACTATATTACAAATATTTTATTGTACTGTATTTAGTTTTTTATGTTTCTCAAAAAGAACTATAATTATAGCACGATCTTATTTTTTNCTTATTGTTTATAAGTTTAATAAACCGGTACGAACGAGTTCGTATTATTTTTAGACACTTTACTTTTAATCCCAAGTGCCTTTTAATCACAAGTTCAAACTAAATACATATTTTAAAACATTAAAATAGTTTAATTATTAAATGTTATATACCGGTACGAACAAGTTCGTTTCATTTTTTCTCAGTTTACTTTTAATACCAAACATCTCTTAAATTTCATGTTGAGATTAAAGTTATAAGTATTTTCATTTTAATATACATAAATTATTATTTAATTTGATAAAAAAAAGGGAAAACAAAGTTATTCTGAGGTTAATTAAGTTGTTGTGTTGTAAATTTAACACAATGGGAAGCTTCTTAAATAATATTTAACATATTTTATTTATGACTTAGTTAGCTACTTAACTATTTATATCTTAATTTCGTTTCATAAATTATCATAAATTATTAAATATTGAAATATATTTTACAATTAATGAATGATTTGTAAGAAAACAGAGAGAGAACAGAGTTTACTTGAATTGATCATAAAACGAAGATTGTAAACAATCTAAAATCATAGTCTCGTTGATATTACGATTTCGACGCGCGGAGATGCTTGCTATGAGCGAAGCACGTAGAAAGCCCATAGCTACTTTTATGCAGATAGCACCAAATATGAGGTTAGGTTTGGCGTATAAAGTCATTTCACGGCGCAATGACAGAACGATAGTCACACCAAGGCATGTTATCATCATTGCCAAAACGTAAATCATAAAAACGTTTCATTATTAAACATTTCCAGGCTCAATTCTATTTTATTATTTTAGGTCTCGCAACTGATGACGGGAACAGAGTGAGTTCTCGAAACGTCTTGCAACTAATAAAAATTGAAGTTTTTTGTTTCTATAATTTTTATTCTTATTACACTGACAATGGATACAGTCCTATTAAAAGTATCTAATAACGAGTTACTATTGTCAACAAATCCCTGTAAACAATTGATATTATTGGTTAACTTCACGATGAGTACAAATTATACTTTGGTAAAGCTGCATATGCCATTTTCTAAAATTAAGTAGCCAAAAACATTTAAAATACGGTTACCACAAGAGAATCTATCTCATTCTCGTAATTTAATGTGGAAAGAAATTTTAAGAAAAGTTTGAATTTATTTTGCATACTTAAGATTTTGTATTGAAATAAAAGATAACTTTAACCCCAAGCGAAGCTCGGTCATCCTAATATTAATATATTATAATTAATAATTAACTACGAAAACTATTTCAAAATAAGCAACAAAAATTTAACTTAATTCATTGCTGCATATCTACTGAAATTATTCATATATTTAAATATTTCAGTACCTTCACGTATTATTTAAAATATAAACCGATATTGTTAATAAATTCTCAATTTTTGTTTATTAATTTTTGATGAAGTTACAATTTTTATAATAAGTAATATTATTCGAGTATCGGTCCAAATATTCAAAAAATAATGGATATTTGTATAAACTCGTATTAAATAAAGTTCATAGATACAGTTATTATATTCAAAACCAAATATTAAACAATATTTTTTGATAAAATATTGTCAATATCTATTAGAAGCGACATTTCGATAGCTTTATGCTGTTTTCATCAGGGAATCTAAGAGAATCATAAACAATAATATATAACAACAACAACTATGGAAAACATTTGAACATGTACAATTATGTTTTAGTAAATTAGTTACACTATTTATCTTTTAAAAATTTGAGTTCATATGTACCCTAATAGCCTTATAAATCAGTTTTTGTAGCATATAAATATTCTTTGATTCAAATTTCAAAAATTTTACCGATTTGAACAATAAATTAAATTTTCTCAAATACGTTTTGTAAGTTTTTAATCATAAAATAGTTTCATTTTGCGCAAATGTGCAGTATTATTATGCACTAGTGTTTAATAAAGTCATATGAAGTTACTATTACCTTATACACACTGTTAAAACTTCTATGGTAATTTTACAAAAATCTATTGGAAGTTAATAGGCAAAACATTTAATCCAAATTCAAATCGAGTATAGTAANTTGAAGTTCATTAAGTTTAATTACTTTGAAATATGGTTTTGTAATTAATTTAAAAATGTTAAAATTTGTAATAAAGTCATTGTAATATAAATTACAATATTAATTCGTGATTTTCCAAAAAATTATAGCATATTAAATTACAAATAATGTTTGTAAATCTGAAAAGATTTTTATGGGATATTGATCAATGTTCCAGTAAAATTATAATGCGTGTGCCGTTTTTACATAAATATTGTAAAATAATAACTCATCTTAATAGGTTTCCACACATGGATTGGAAAATTACTTAAATTGTATTTTAATTGCGTATTAATATACACTTATTTGTAATTTTACTCATCTTTTGTTTGTAACATGTTTGGAATGGCTATTCTGGTCTCGTGGAACCGTTACACTCGACCTGAATTATGCTTTATTCCAAAATTATTACAGAATATGTTATTAAATTATCGAAATAATAAAGTATTTTAATAAACACATCTATTATAATCAAAAATTTTGTGACTTACTTTCAGAAATGGAGCTACCCTACCGCGGAGGAGACGATGATCAAAATCTAGACGAAGATAATCATGACGAGATGTCTAACGGTGGTAGTCCAGGTATGAACGGTCAAAATGGCGAAAACGATGGTTCCGATTCGGAAAATCGTTTATACAACGGATATCAAGGTTCCTTAATGGAATCAGGAGACAACACAGTACCCCATGACAGCTATGAAAGTAATACCGCTTCAAAATGTATTGCTTACACCCGGTCTTTTTTGCTAGTGTTCTTGATTATGGTCTTATCGCAACGGTGTAAATGTTGTATGTGACTCAAGTGAATGAATCAATTGTGAAAAGTATTATGAACAATATTTGTGATGAGGAACAATATGGCGAATTGCCAAGTGTAACAACGAAACAAGTTTTAGCTTGTCTTGTATATTATCATGTGCCAAATCAAACAACACAGGTGAGAACAATTCTTTCTGTGGACTGCTGTCTTATCTTTGAGGTTATATACCTCAAATATGGCAGCCATATTTGTGCTTTTCTCGATATATATAATTATATCTTTTTGCTGATGATGAAAATATGTAAAGATAACAATTATATTATATATAAATAATTATAAATGTAATAGTGTTATTAAAATGGTGATGGACAATGAATTACATATCCATTATAAATATAAAATATTTAAATAATATAAAACTGACGGAGTTACCACTGTATTTCAATTAATTCCTGTCATATTTATGTTACATTTAAACACGTTACTTGATATAACTTTAAATTTCATAACAATTAGAATCAAAACTAATTATTAGATTATAACAATTTAACTTTTAAAATAGCATATCGCTTTTTTGTGTACTTACACATCTTAAAAGTAAAATTTATACATATCGGTATAAAACCATATCTTTTAAATTGAAAAATATAAAAGACTGTTTGATTATTATATCAAGAAACGTATTTAAAAATACATGATGGTACTTCTCAGTGTAAGTATTTCTCGTGAAGATCAGACAAATAAAACTGTCGAACCATCTTCGACTAGAACTAACAATTAGTTATTGTTTATGTAGATCATAGAATTGTTTATATTTGTGAGAGATAATGTGTATACCTGACGGGCGGTGTGGTATTTATACGTAATTATATATATTTTCAAATCATTATACAATTTTTAACCATTTTTCTCGAATCAAAATTTACTTTAAGGTATTATAGAATGATTCATATTTTCTACTTACAGTATTAATTAATGTTTGTATACTATATGTAACCATTTAAATGTAATGTTAAAATATATTATGTAGTAACTTAACAAAATTTTTTATTTTCAAGATCAAAACCTTTTTGGGTCGGATTTAACTTTAATTTCTACCACAACTGACAATATATACAAAAAAACTAACGGATATTTTTTATTTAATCTGTAATGAATATTGTGTAATATATTTTTTTAAATATTTTACTACAGTAGATCAAAGGTATTGTAAATATTTTAGTAAGATAATAAATTGTATGATGATTTGAACGAAGTTAATGGTCCGCTGGCAGACCCGTCGACCAAATATGGGCCCCTGTTATGTGTACCTACTTTGTTGCTTATGATGTTTTTGTTTATTTCTTGTGGCAAGGACCTACAAAAATCTGCTGATCATTCATTTTATGTTTGTCATTGTGCATAATGCACATATTGATGGTTTTGCTGCAGATATTGTACCTATATTACTCGTTAAATAAATCACTACAGGATGTAAAATTGGTTTTTTATTTGAAATTTTCCAGTTTTCTAATAGATTTTATTTCAGTTTTATCAAAGACAACTTTAAAATAATAGATTTCTTGGCGAAAATTATCTACAGAAACTTATTTCAGGTAAGGTCAGGTAAGTTAACTTTATCATTTAACAAATTCCATTTAAATTCATATTTTCGTTAAAAATAAGAAGAAAAATATATTTATAAAAAGATTTAATTTCAACCAATGAAAACTTTAACTATAAAAAAAAAATAAGTTTAATAAATTCAAATTTATTGTAAACAGAAAATGTTTATTCTGTCCATACAAGATTTATTTTTGTCTAAATGCTGGCATTAAAATATTAAGGTCAAATTCTGCCTGTTGGCGCTAAAATAAATAGGTCAAATTCTAAAAGCTGCAGCGTTTATGTAAATCAAAAGATTAAATTTTATTACCAGCAGCGCTCAAATAAAAAGGTCAAATTCTAGTACCTGCAGCGCTCAAATAAAAAGGTCAAATTCTAATGCATGCGGCGCTCAAATAAAAAGATGAAATTTTAGTACCTGTAGCGCTCAAATAAAAAAGTCAAATTCTACTATCTGCTGGGGATTAATTGGTAGATTCAAATTTTTAATAACAATAAACAAACGTTTTTCATAAATAATATATAAGATTTTTAAATTAGTTTGAAATATATCTTAAAAAATATCCCGGCTAGAGATTCTTAACAGAATTTTTGAATTGATTGATAAAGAATTTGTAAGCAACTTTATCACAAATAATATTTGCATTCTTTTTAAAACATTTTTCTCATGATATTAAGTTACATTTGACTTATCAAAAATGATAACAGTATATTTTAAAATAACAACAAAATATTCATGTTATCGAAGATCTCACATTTTGTTGTAATTTTAAATCATTGAATAAATTTTAAACTATAACAAAGCTTAATAAAGTAATCTTTACTAAACAATAATCATGCTTACTAAGATTTGAATGTTTTAAATTAACTAACAATTAGCTATTAGTGTGAGAACTATATTTTTGAAACCTATTTTTAAAGTATTTTTTAGTGAAATATTTATATATGAAAACATATATTTCTTGTAGTGATTAAATAATTAGTTAAAACCACAATAGAATAAACACTATTGTTATATAACGCAAATGAAAATAAATAATTACAAATTAAATATATCGCAAATACATGTACGTACAAGTTCGTAGTGTAAAAGATGTAAATTTATTTGAAAACAAAAAACATATAAGTACGTTTCTATATTATAAAATGAAAATGTTCGCCTGTGAAGCAAAGTAACTTGAAAACTAGTTATAACAGTAATGTATATTTGAAATTCAAACAACATTATAAAATTCCATAAATAATAACAATTCTAATAAAATATTCGACTGCAATTCGTAAACGTGTGAATACTGAATACATATACGAGTTCACAGTATACTTGATTTTAGATTTGAAACCGCTGCTTGATTTAACTTTGTGACTATACAACCATGGTTTAAATTCAAGATATACCTACATCAGTGACCAAACTAACTTTATTATGTATTTAATATATTGAATTATATTTTAATTATTGCAGAAATATAATTTTAAATATTAAATTTAATGAAAATTATGTATTTATTATTTTTAAACAATTATTTTATAAATTATATGCATTAATTATTAAAACAAATCTATTTAAAAATAATTTATGCTATCAAAGGTTTTAATAAACCTACTTGTTTAATTCTGTTAAAATTAACTTAAACTATATTTTAACAGTTTTGCGTTATATTAAATACTTTTAAAGTAAACGAATATTATTAAAGGATATTTCTTAAATAATGATTCTACTGGTTTAAATCATATATTTTACATAGAATTTCATGGAATCCGTTTTTATAAAAAAAAACTCTGGTACTGCTACAAACAAAGCAGCGCAAATAAACAAAGCCCCTGGTTTCAAAATTGACTAAAAATTTTGATCACAGATTAAGGGCATCTTGGGCCAAATATTAATATGTATTACAACTAAGCAACGGATAATTATTTACAAATATAATGAAAGAAATGGAATTGCCATAAGATATCATATCAATCAATAATCTTTATGATAAAAGGTTCAAAATTGAAAGAAGGGTTGCAAGAAAGAGCAATACTTGTACAATTCAATAAATATATCGAAAAAAAAAAGTGAGTACAAAATATACTTTGACAAGCCTGTATCTATCATTTCTTAAAACTAAGAAGCTAGAAACCTTTAAAGTACTCTCATCACAGAAGAATATTTCCTTTTTGTAATTTAGTATGGAAAAAAATTTTAGGAAGAAATTTCATTGCCTATAAATTTCTTTTGCATAATTTAATATTTTGTATCAAAAATAAAAGTCAACCAAAACCCCGAGCGAAGTTCGGTTATCCTGATTAATAAGTGAAAAAAAATTAGCCTCAAAATATTATTATCTTGCTACTGATAAATAAAAGACAATAAATGGCAGAAAAATAAAATTAAAAAGTAATATACCATCCTAGTTAGCGATTTTTTTATCCGTCTGCCGTTTTAAAATTAAAATATTAGAAATATGCATTAAAATAATTAAAGATCTAACCAAGTATAATACAAGAATAAATTGTACCAAAGAAATTTTC
Organism: Pogonus chalceus; assembly: GCA_002278615.1. Lineage (NCBI taxonomy): Eukaryota > Metazoa > Arthropoda > Insecta > Coleoptera > Carabidae > Pogonus > Pogonus chalceus. Next base: position 117,741 of record NEEE01001210.1, read on the forward strand.
AAAAATAACTCTACAATATCTGCAAAATTACCCGCAAAATGTAAATTAAATCGTATAATTACTATTTTAACTCATTTCCTACAATAAAATATATTACAAACATAGTTTATAAGATTAAATAAAACAACAAAATTAGTTATTTACCTTAAAACGGATTCCATATAAATATCCTTGAAGTTAACTGCAGCGAATTTCAACTTCACAGAACCACACACAAATCCATACATATGTATATTTGAAGCACTACAATAAAAATATGTAATTAATTTATTTTTAATAAACTGCACACTTTAATAAAAGTTCAAACTGTGAAATTTCATATTTAATACTTCAATACATGTGGCTTGATCAGAGTATTCAACATAACTAACTAACAGCACAAAGATACACGTTGAATTTTGTTTCTAATTAAATTAAAATGTTACGAAACTTAATTAATATTTGACATTGGTTTTGATATTGGCTATAAAGTAAATATTTTTGTTTTGATTTTCATTATTTAAATAATATTTATTTAAAGGTATGTTATTATTTTAATTAATTTAAATATTTATATTAACTATTTTTCGAATTTCTTAAAAACTATGACAATTTATTTAAATATTATTATTTTATTGTGTATTGTAGATTTTTTT
>NEEE01001270.1:7512-21777 GCA_002278615.1 Pogonus chalceus
CCGATGGCACTAGACTAAACGAAAATCATATGGACAGCAAGTTTTATTCTTCGTTTGTTTTTTTAATTAAATTAAAAAAAACTTACGTAAAATCGTTTAATAGCCGACCTCGGTTCGATTCATGGTCGAACATGAATATTTTTCATTTTTATTTTAAAATTGAAGAATAAATTGATATGAAATACAAAAATGCATTATGCATTATGCAGAATGCAATTTTAAATGTTCAAATATTTAAAATACATTTTATGGAAATAAAAGTTAGCATAGTTTTAAAGAAAACTAAAAATGTATAAATGCTTGTTTTATTACAAGTAATTTAAAAATAAATATTTATTTGAAATTTGCAAAGCAGTTTTTAATACTATTATAAATAACACATATTTTTTTCAATTCTCAAACTTCATGTTATATTTAGCAACGGTTTATCCAATAGAACTCAATAATTTCAAACACGTTCCGTAGAAATCAAAATAACATACTGTTCGTAGTGCGTCTTTGTTGTACATACTACTAAGCCGTTAAACTTAAACCGTACGTATAGCACAAACGTTTCATAGTAAGGCGTGACTGTTTACAAAACTAACCAATAAAATTGAAAAGCAACGTTCGGGCCTTCATTTTAGGTTGGTACTTATGAATTCCTGGGATGTGGTTTGTCGATAATGCGAAATGTAGCAACCAATGAGATTCTTACGTTGCAGGTATTAATTTTTGTTTATATAGAGCATTTATTACCAGTTTAAAAGATATTTCTGAAGATTTATGGATGCATATTATGTTTCAGAGTTTTAAAATAATTTTTTTCTAAGCTTTACGCTTAAGATTTTAACAAAAGAACTAAAAGGGATTTAATTCTAAATTGTTTTTCAATTAAATAGCGGTCGCGCGTAGTATTAAAAGACCTTTTAGGTATTTTTGGGATTTAAAAAAACAATAAATAAAAAATTATTTGTTTCTTATACCTAGACACATTATCTTTACATTAAAAAACTATTTGTTAACGAAAATTGTGCTTAATTGTAAAATAAAATCAAAATTATGAAGTCAAAGTTTAGCGCAAGATCCAATAGGTTAATTATATATAGAAAGAGCCGTAGCGTGGGTGGTGCTAGCGGTGCCCCGACAACAGGCTCCGAATGGGAAAGACGCCAAATAATAAAGACGCCGAAAGATAAAGGTGCAGAAAGACAATTTTTTGATCCTTTCGCACCGGGCGCCATAATATCACGCTACGGCTCTGTATATAGACACATTATCTTTAGATTAAAAAAAAAAAAAAAACAATTAGGGAACACAAATATTACTTATACCTACGTAAAGTTAAATTTAAAGGCTGCTAGAGGTGAAAAACATATGTAATAATTCCATAACCAAAAAGCGTGGTAAGTGGGGTCGATTCAACGACACGCGACTCCCTCAAGATAAATACAGTTTTTTAAAAATTGTTCTTGTTTGTAAAACATTTAATAAAATTTTAGTATTTTTTATATATCAATTAAACATATAGATATAGCCCTTATCGTCATTTCTATGAGTACCCCCTAATTTTCAGAATTTAATAAGAAAATAAATTTGGATATATTTTGTTACTTATTTTTATATTTCAATTATATACAAATAATAAACTCTTTATTTTGTTATTATTATATTTATTACAAAANAATTTAAGTATTTTTTAAATTCCAATTAAACACTCAGATATAGCCTTTATCTTCATTTCTACGTGTGCCCCCCGTTTCGAAGCTTAACAAGAAGTTCACCTAAAAATAAAGCAAATTAATTCAAAAATTCAGTTCTTTTAGAGTAAAAATAATAATAGTAAAAGTCGGCAAATTTGATATAAATAATAATGGCGTTAAAACAAAATAAATAAATGTAATAAAATACATTTGCTTTATAACGCTTTATTGTAAATTGCATTATCATTAAATTTATAATACAAAAAGAAACATTTAACATTAAATTCAATAACTAACATTGCCGACTGTTGGATAATTACTTAATTGGTGTTCCTCTGATTATTTTACATTTTGTTTATTACAAACTCAACATCATGACAAATTTATTATACAACATTAACAAACAACACATCAACGTGACTTTTTGCTTTCATTTAATATTAATATTATTACAGATCTCGTATCAGATCAGGACATTACTTTATGTATCATTTCAATTTCTTTTATTACATATATAAATAGGTACCCTTTCTAAAAAAACGACAAATTCGCTCAGGAAGAACATTGTTATTATTTCAGCTTTCTATAAATTCACATTATACTCTCATACACGGCTATGTTTTTAAAATAATCGAAGAACTAACATTAAACATAAAATTATTTAAGGTTATGTGTAACATTAACTGTCATATTACAAGTGTTACCAATCACACATTACTTAAAACGAAGTGTTACAAACATACAGAAATAAATATTATATATGTTAATATTTCGTAAAAATTTATTTATTATGTATGTATGTAGTAGGTACCGTGTATATTTAGTAAGGAATTATTTTAATTTATAATTATTTTATAGTTTGACTATAAACAAAATGCAAATTTGCCGTTTGGACAACGATTCAAGACATGTAAAATTCAAAAAATAATAATTTTTTTTTTTTAAGTAGAATAATTTACATTAATTAGTTACGATTCTACTTTGAAACATACATTTCATTAGATTGCAAAAAATTAATAACATTCCGATTTATAAAATATACATCTAAATATTAGGGATAAATCAATTCAATTTTATTTCTACAATGTATTATTCTTAGAAACGTCTAAGAAATAATTAAATTTATAAGTAATATCACTTTTGGCTGATAACAAATAAAAAGCCATATAAATTTTTTCCTTATGAAATTGAATAATTACATTTTTTTAACATATCTAAGCAGTTTTTTTTATCATATTTCATAAGGAATAAATATGATTTTAAATTTAATGTAATATATTATTAAAAAGACAGCATTTAAGTTCATTTATTTTCAATATTCCCGCTCATTTTATGCGTCAGCGTTTCACGCATGTGCAACTTCATTTATATAACAAAATGGCGGAAATACGTGATAATAATGAACTACAAGAGAGGATACACACTTGTATTATTAAAAAACATGCTTATAATAAACGAAAATTGTTAATTTTAAAGTTTAAATTATTATAAATTTATCCATTTTATAAAATCTACTTGTATTATTTGATAAAAGTGTGCATCCATCTATTAAAAAATTCATTTAGTGAAGATTGTCTTTGCTTAGCTGTGTTTTACGAGGCATTTTCACAGCATACTTCATAAGAAGCGATAATTTACACTTTGTTTTAAGTTTAAAATGTCTTAAATTCTACTATTTTTCACAACCGTCATTATTGATTTTTAAGTTGTTGCTTTATTCATTTTTTTGGTTGATTCATCAACGAAAAATAGTAACCTTTGAAGGTCAAAGGAAACAAAAAAACAATTGAATATGTCAAATGAACAGTGTTGCCAATCGTTTAACGTAAAACTTAACTATCTTGTAAATGGTTTTAATTAATAAATTAGAAATTAATAAAATAAATTAAAGTTAGTAACAACATAAATATAGAAAAAAAGGTTTGAATCAACCAGTTTTCATTCACTATATAATACAATTTAGCAATTAATTATTAAATTTTATTTAACGAATATATGTTATTTATATTTAGGCTTTTGTTTATTAATTAATTATTCGAATAACTATAATTGACTGTTTTCAAATTTGAAACAAATCACTACTAAATATAAAATAATTGTCTATATCTATCACCTAGAATCATTTAACTTCCTACCAAAACCACATCTCTTCTTATTCTCACCAAGTTCATAGTTCTTATGTTAAATCTTAATAATAATTAATAGTAACAAATAACGACCAAACAGTTCTAAATGTAAGTATTTTTTTTATTTTATTTATTAAAAGTGATTGAAAAATGCGTTCTAGTTTAAAAAGATTATTAACACTAACGGAGCATATTTAATTCACTAAATTATTTAATTATTTTGCACTATTGATATTATTGATTGATTAAGTTGAATTAAATGATTAATTAGGTTAGTTATTATTTAGAGAAAGGGCAGATTCCCTGCCGAATTTTTTATAATTCATTGCGTACCACTTTTATTGCTATTTTAGTTAGTTATACTCTTTTGGTAGTTAGTAGTAGATAAGATTAATTTGTTATCCTGTATCTGTTAACTGTTCTATTAAAAATTAAAAAAACTTGTTGCAACAAGTCTTTGAAAACCTGTCAATATATTTTGATTTAAACTTTTACTAAAATCTTTTAATGTCAGTCTTAGTATAAATTTTGATTCAATTTAAAACATAAACAAAATATAAATATTATCTAACTTCTTTTTTTTTCTACTGTTACTTGATTTGAATCTTATTAAAATGCAGTCTTTTAATTAATTTACAACGTTTCGCTACAATTGAAATATATTAAGGCTAAATAAATTAATTTAGCTAATTGTTTATTTTATATAGAAGCTCAAGATTTTTTTTATTTATTTTGAAAATTAAACTGACAGGTTTTCATAATTAACGTGCATTTTTAATTGTGAAATTATTTTATTGAATGGTCTACTAAATGGCAGAACAGAATTCGGTTATAGTCTCTGTAGTAATCGTAAGTTAGAGAAGACACAGATGTGAGTACATGTCATGCGCGACGAATTTTGAGGTTAAGTCACAAATTAAGACGTTTGTATTAGTGATCGCCGATCTTTTACATTCTACAATTGTAGACAGAAATGAGTTGTGGGTATGGTGGTTCTATGAGTTAGGTTCGGCAGGGCGAGGCTCGTCTGTGTCCAGACTAAGGCACTCCGTCAAGAAGTCCTCCATCGAATGGTATACATGCTCCAACACGCCAACAAGCCTGTGACCTTCGTCAGCGTAACTCTATAATTACACCCCAAACAAAACATTATACATGTAAACGTTAATTTTGGATAAAATACGTTGGACTGAAAAATCTTGTTATTACCTGATACCGAAATATAACATTAGCTTCAGTTAGAGCCCTTGCTAGGGCTACACTATGCTGATAAGGTGCTGTAATATCTGCAAGACCATGCACCAGGTATAAAGAATGTGAAGGTATGTGGCGAGCTCTTTGTGTAGCATCAGCCTCAACATATCCTTTATAGTTATCACCTGGAAGGCCAAGAACTCGCTCCGTGAACGCGGAATCTATAAAATCATCACACGACATTAAATCTACGTTTAAAACCAATTCAACGAAGTACATACTATAATAAAGCCAATCAGTTATTGGGGAGACAGCAATACCGCACTTAAAAAGTCGCTGTTGTGACCCCATCACCATGGCAGTTACATAACCACCATAACCCCAGCCCCAAACACCTACACGTGTTTCATCGAGGAATTTCAAAGTGTCCAATAAATATCTATAATTACATAAAACATATAAGTACAATTTATGCTGCGTAACTTATAAGACAAGTATCCCCGGGTGAAGTACAATACTTACTTGAGGACGACAATTTGGTCTTGTACCTCAACACCACCAAGATGTCTATATAAAGCTCGCGTACTATGACCCTGAGCTCCTCTGACATCTAATCTTACATAAACAACATCATTATGACTGGACATATAAGTTCCCCAGTCTATCCGAAATTCATCAGTTACTGATTTACTACCAGGACGACCATTTCTACAAAGATTCAACGAATTTTAATAAAGATTTAACTCAAAAATAACGATTAGAACTTACACTTCCACGAGGACGGGATATGCAGCATCCCGAAGCTCTTCCCTCCAACTTGGGGGCAATAATAATTGAACATGAGCTTTGCTACCCTGTGCTAATGGTACTTCGAAACTTCTTTGCGTTGGCAAAGCTAGTTCTCTTATCTTAGACATTTTTTGAGGGCGAGTATCGTATAAAATACGCATTAATTTATGAGTTGATGCATGATGAATGCCAGCAATTGGAAGTCCAGGACCTTCGCATTGAAGCACGTAATATGCGTTGCCTTCCATTGGGGTATTAGTCTCTGGATTTAGCTGACGGGGGTTTACCTTTAAACGATAAAATTAAGAATCTTGCTTTTGAAATTTGTGTCTAAATGAACTTACAGATGCACTGAAATGTGTGCAGTTACTGTAATATAATCGGCTTCGCCAAAGTACATCGGTTAAATCGCAAGTTATACATTTTGCTTCGAATCTTCGAGGATCGTCAATTGTGGGGTCTCTTACTACGTATAAATGTCTTTGGCCAGGTTTTCTATCATGGGTTCCAAGAAAATACCTGTAATGACCAGGCATTGAGGTATATCTCTTCGAGAAATAATGGGAGTTCAAAAATTTAATTCAAGGGAACACATTATCATTTTTTGAGTGACTTAATTTACTAAATATAAAAGTGTTAGATTATTATGATCATTACAAGACCGGTTCTAGAACATAAACTGTTTATAGAATTGGCTGGTGATTGGTTTTGATTTAAATACTAGTTAAATATCACTGTATATACACTGAAAGACCCATTTTAAGAACAACCGGTTATAATAAAAAGGGTCCAGAAATTGGCTCAAAATAACGATTACAATCAGTTACCGACCAACTAAATTGGTTATGGACCCCTGTTTGCAAATCAAAAAGATCGATTCTAAATAAAAAATGAAAAAATAATAAATAAACCCAAAATAACAAAAACAATCGATTATCTACCAGTTAAATTGGTTAATAACCACTCTTTGTAAATTAAAGAGACCGAAAAAAAAAAAAATCGTTTTGAACTCTAATCAGTTAAGAACACGATCGAAAGAAACAGTTAGTTTGGGTTAATAACCAAATAGAATTGGTTAAATTATAATAAAAATGTCTATAAAACACCACTTTTATATTTTAAAAGACTGATAAGACTAATCTTCAAGACAGTGGTTAAAAAAAAACGCTTCAAAACATAAGTTATAACTGGTTAACGATCAAAGCCATTGATTAGAATCCGCACTTTTGACGTAAGAATTCGATTCTAAAACAGCCATTTTAGAAAATAATCGGTTAATTTATCGGCTAATAGGACTTTGATTCCGTATATAACTAGTTAAGATTCATGACTTCCAAATCAAATTGATTAAAGACCAGTAAAAATATAAGTTAAATACTAATTTTGGTAGAAAAAGTTAAAAGTATTTAAACTGTCTTTAAACTAAATAAAACTTTTAATATTTTATAATGGACCTTTTTGAAAAACTAATCTAAATATAACACAAAAATAATTATTTTCTGTCGATAAATTAAGTCAAAAAACTATTATATTATCAGACATTATACAAATCTCGGTAACAAAACGAGTAAAAAAACGGTTAAACAAAAGATAAGAATCAACTCGGTCGGTAAAAGACCAATACAAATTCGGTTGAAGACCAATAAACACTATCATATACTTTATCTAGTAAAAGACAAATTCTAATAACCATTTAAGTAGAACAATTAGAAACATTGTTATTATTTTAACTGACCCAGTCTTAAAAGTACTACTTACACTAAATGATTATATGTATCCCAAGATAAAATATCAGTAACTTCATATCTTCCATGACTCAAAACAGAAATACGCTGTTGTGTTAAAGTAACATGTTTTATATGCGTATAATGCTCGGTATTCTCTTCCTGAATTGGAGCCAGCATCAGAAAACTATCCCCGTCAGGGGAAAAAACTGGATGTTTCTGAATATCTAACCAAAAGTCCTCTGGAGCACGCTCGGCATGAGTCTTAAACAAGAAAAAACACTTAAATTAATAAAAATTCCAAAAATATAATAAAAAATATTAATACTTCAATGCATGTCCAATTTGGAGCCAGGCAAGCAGACACAATGCTTAGATTCTGAGCTCGGTTCATCCAAACTGCAGATATTTGTTGATTACTTTTTCCGATCCATCCAGCTGATGTTAAATAATAATCTCTGTAAAAATATTGTTAAATTAATTTTATTGTTTAATATTTTTAATTTTATCAACGTACTGTCCTTGTAAAGATCTCGGTGGGCTAACTTTCCATTTTTGGATGTCTGTTAGATTGGTGATGTCCATTATCCATAGATGTACATCTGGATTTGGAGTTCCAGGCTGGAATCAGAATGGATTTGTTTGCTTAATTAGTTAAATATATTACTTTAATAAGAAAAATATTAGAACTGAACTTAAGAAATAAAATATAGTTCTATAAATATTTTATTATTTTCTGTTTTCTTCGGAAACTAAAAAACTATTATAAGTTACAAAAATTTCGAAATATAATTACTAAACAAAATATTTAACAATGTGTCACTAATTTTAATAATAAATAATTAAAATTTACTAAATAATATGATGTTAAGCACAAATTAGAGTAAATAAAGTAGAATCAACCCTTTTCGAAGCAAACATCAACCTATAATCAATTCTAATTTCCATTCTCTAAAACAAACATATTGTGAAAACAAAAGTTCGTGCACCAATGTCGTAAATTATCGTCAAAAAATTGATTACAAATGGTGTGGGTGCGTCCCAAGTGTCGCAAGAATGGATACTACATGTTCACTAATTCGCCGTTGGGTTGTTAAGCACCTACATATATAGGTGATTTATATATGCTGACTATTGCGAGAACTCAAATGAATTCGTATGGAGTTGAATGAAAGTTTGAAGTTACAGAAATAGGAAATATTACTGAGTTAATACTAACTGAAGATTTATTATACTCATGCATGGATTTGAGGTTATTTTACATTTTACTGTTTCATTTTATATCGTTTCAATTTTTTTTTATCATGAAATAAAAGTTTTAAACTATTAATTTATTTTAAATTGAGTGTCTATTTGAAATATATCTGTACAACATGATAATTTAAAAGTTTGAAATGTAATTTCAAATAATCTGTTTGATGTTTTAGATTGTTTCTTTAGGAATATATAAAAAAAAATGTTTTATTTTAGTAAGATTAAGTTTAATAGTCAATTTAAAAGTAGAAGACAAGGAAGAGAGATTTAGTACCTCAATAAATACAGATTGTCGCCATATTGTATTCTATCTCTTTCTTTTTAACTTAGAGTTTCATTTCACATACTCACTCTGTCTAAAGATGCTCTGCGTAAAGGTGCTCGCTGTCTAAGGGTTAGAGGATACATTGCGTAAAGGTGCTCGAATATTCCCCCATTTGCATTCACGAGCAACAAATCACAATTCAAAGTTTAGTTTCCCCTTCAATCCTGTCGTTTCCGCGAGCACCCGAGCGCTCAAGGAGAAATTTTTTTTTTCTACAGTCGCTATATAAAGTAGGTATTTGCGCTCTCTTTTGTCAACGCAAAATGTTACTTTGTCGTTCTAGAGCGGCATAAAAAAAGCTCGCTGTCGTCACCTACACGTATATTATCTTCACAAGTCAATCTGACATATCTGTCGGTATATTACGTAACCAAGCAAAATGCCCTGCTATGTAAAATATATTATTTTTGTCATTGTGGCGACTGCAGAAAAAATCTTGTGTGTGTTTCGAGCGCAAATGGACATTGTCGATTTCGAGAAAATGCCGCGCTCCTAAGTCCGCGGCAACAACCTCTCAATCGACAATGTCCCACTTTGCGCTCTTAATACACAAATAGCTATTAATATATGGTAGAGAGAGCACCTTTAGCCAACGGTCCTGCCTCGGCAGAGCACCTTTAGACAGAGTCGACTGTATTAAATGCACAGATTGTCGCCATATTGTATTCTGTAGCTCTCTTTTTCATTCGATATTTTACTTTAACAACATATGTTTCCTTTTAAATGTTAAAACTAAGAAATATTTACAAAAACAAAAACAGATTTCAAATATCTTTACTTGTAAATATTGCCGCCATATTGTATTCTATCTTTTTCTTCTGCATTCGATATTTCATTTTATTAGTTGTTAATTTGCCTTAACAAAAGATGTTTCACTTTAAGTGTTAAAACTAAAAAGTGTAAATAAAATAAGAAAGATTTTAAATATCTTTACTTGTACAGTTTGTCGCCATAAACATCTAACTTCACCATTTTGTATTTTATCTCACTTTTAAAATCTAATTAATTTAACTTAAATGACTGAGAAATAGTGAAACATCTAAGATAAACTGCAAGACTCATAAAATTTTCAATATAAATGCAAAAAATATATTAAGTCTTGTACTATAATAGCTTCATTTACAAGAACATAAAATAATTTGCACTTTTAAATTTAAACTTATCATAAATTTGATTTAATAATAACAATAATACTTACAGTAGGATACCGAATAATCCTATGAGCAGGAAAAACTGTAGCTCTTTGATTAGCAGCACCAGCAGCTAAAACCGCGCTTGTAGCAAACCACGGAAAAGTCAAATTCCCAACTGCAGTATCATCAAACGTAGCATACATAACATGGCTCCCATCTGGGGAGCCCCACAATGCTTCAGGTGTCGATAACACATCCTCTGTATCAGAAAAATAAGTTACACATGAAATAATCATAGATATTAAATGAAAATACCTTGATATAACCAATCTGGTATGCCATTATAAATTGCATCTAATGCTCCAGTTGATGTTAGTCTATGATCTAAGGTATCTGATGGTGATTCCCGGAGGTAAATGTCATTATCGGCTACAATAAGCAAAGCAGTTGTGTTTCCTAGCCATGTTACATGCTGAAGACGCTGTTGTTGGACTGCTGTGCTTGCATGAAGACGGAGAGGAATATGATGGCTATAATAACAAAAAGTATGTGTTATTTAGGCATATCGTTAAAAAATTTTAGTCTATTTGTCCATTTTTGAAGTTGTAGTGAAATGTACCACTTGGTTCAGGGGTAAGTTATTCTCATTTTATAGACAACACAATGGATTAAAGCATTTAAAAATAAACATCCATAGATACAAAAGAAAAGCTTATCTATGTATAATTGCCAAAAAGTGTCAAAAACATCTAGACAGTCCCAAAATTTAAATGTTCTGGAGAATTTTTTGGATGTATTGGACAGAATTCTTATAAGGAAACCATTAAAAGTGACCTATAGGAAAAATGGAAGAAAATTGAGCTATATTTTTGTTAAACAAAAACTTGTGGAATCAATGCCAAGGAAACTTGAGGCCGTGCAGTACATTCTTTTATTTATTTGGAGAATTATCATATTGTCCGACTTAATGAATCTATAAATTTTATTTTTTATAATAATTTTGATGTAATTGACTATTTAAGTTTTAAAATTTTGAGAAAGAATGGCTGTTTTTGACTTAAATCCAACAGACCATCTTCAACGATTCAATTTTGCGACTGAAATATTCGAAAGGTTTCCAAACTTCGGAAATACCTCGACCCTTTTGGAACACTATGGTTATATGCTTGCAAATAATCTAATTATTAAAAAAGAAAAACTGAAATTAACTTAAAACATAGTCTTTAACTAAAAAGGTATTAACAAAACTCGGAGAAATATTAAACATCAGCTAATTAATATTGAACGATAAAAATCCAGCAACAAAAAACTTCTTTGCAAAAAGAAAAAAACACCAACAAACGCTTCAATCAAGAATAAACAAAATAAAAATTGAAATTTTCTAAAGAGCACATAAAATATAAGAAGCGACAAATACATTTTGTAAAGAATAGCGTTGATTGTAATCTTCGCACGCAAGAATATTATGCACTACAATTTTTCAAGTCAAGTATCAACTAGATAAGCGACATTATTGCAAAATACGGTGAATTCGTGACGTTGTACAAAATACTCTAATTAATACTAGATTTTATCAAGTATTTGTTATAGTATTTTTAACACGAAGCTTTTACACTGTAAATTACTGTTATTTGGTGTAAATTAATTGAAAAGTTCTTGTAACTTTTGATTTACACGCGAAATGTCGTTACTTGTTTGATATTTCAATTATTATAATAACTTGTGAACATATATTAAAATTTTTGTTCGTGATTAATCTGAAACGTTTAAACTAATAATTTTTAACATTAATAAACGAATTTTTAAAATAAATATTTTGTTGCTTCCGCACAGCCTCAAGTTTTTTTGGGATTGATTAAAAGACAGCCCAATTTCCCCCCACACTTGATATAAGTTACTTTTCAAGACTTCTTTATTAGAACTCTGTCTAATTGGCATTTTCGTCCCAATACAGTTCACAAATGCCCGAAAACATTTAAATTTTGATAATTATTAACATAAATATAGTGGTCCATTAAAAAGAGCATTTAACCATGCAGTTTGAGTAAGCAACAATTTATTTTTTTTATCATATAAAAGACTTACTTTTAAGCTTAAATTTGAGTTTTCGGGGTGGGGGACGATGCATATTTGGCGCAATATTGAAAATAAGGGTGCAATATTTTTTTTATTTATTATTTTGGAAACTATAAGTGTGACAAAAGTTTGTAACTAGTTTTTTTTTGTAGATCATAATATTATCTTCAATTTTTGTGCAAAACTTTTTGTTGCAACAATTATAATACAATAAAAAAGTTATAGACAAAAATATAAGTAAAATTAAATAATGAATGCATATTAAAGGCTATATCTCTTTTTCTATTTATATTAAAGAGCCTTTTTCAATATAAATAAATAGGCCATTTTGTTTCCACACAGTTTTAAGTCTTTTTGGCATTGATTCTACAAGTTCTTTTTACAAAAAGACAACTCAATTTTTTCCTATTCTTCATGTGAGTCAGTTTTTAGGACTTTTTGTTATTAAAACTGTCTTATTTTCATTTTTCTTCTAAATACATCTCACAAATGCTTCAAAATATTCAAATTTTGATAATTGATAACATTTTTCTTTAAATAAATTGATTATTTTGGACTCAATTATCCTTGATTTTGATTCTACAAGAGAGCTCAATTTTCTCTCCTTTTTCCTGTAAGCCATTGTTCAGGGCTTGTTTGTTAAAACTCTGTCTACTTGCCATTTTTCTTCCCAAAACAATCCACAAATGCTCCGGCACATTTAAATTTAGGGACTGTTAAGTTGATTTTATTATTTTTCTTTTATAACCATAAATCTGCATTTAAGATCATTATTTTTCCTGATAGTAAAATATAAAATGGTTCAAACTATCAAATTTCAATTTGTAAAAGAATTAGTAAGACTCTTACTTCAGGTATCTTGCAAGATTTAGTTATAATGCATTTTTCTTTTGCTTATTAATATTTAATAACAAAAATCTAGTTGTGTTCAAGATAACCCATTTCTTATTATATTAAGCTTTAGACTTCGATAAATTTAATCAACTTCTTATTTCTTTGTTTTTGATAGAAAATATTTAAAGAAAACATACTTTTTCCTAGTCCTTCAAGTCTAGATACTTATTCAAAAATATCTGCTTCCTTCCAGATAAAATTGAAAGTTAAAATCAAAAGTACATCATACGAAAATAGAATAATTATAAATAAATGACACATATTTAAAATTAGCTTGTGAATAAATTTAAATAGAAAATATTAAAAATAAAAACAAACTTTATTCAAACAGAAAAACTACAAATAAACAAATACCAGGGAAAAAGTAATAAATACACACGGAGCATGCCTTCGAGCAATATATTCTGCATTAAAAAATTATATTTAATAACGTGAAGTTATATCTACAAATAAAAATAATAAAATAATTTATTTAAACAGCGTTGATTGACTAAAGTAAATAATTAATTAATTTATAAATGAAATATGCGCTTTTTTTTATTATATACAATAAAGCATAAAAAACAAAAGCGCATCAGGAAATAATAAGCTTTTATTTAAATTAAAAATTCCAACATATTTTACGCTTTACATTTTTCTTTCAATTTTATTTTTTGTTATTTTCTTTTAAGTATTTGAATTTTCTTTGTAACGGAATAAGAAAATAGTAATAAAAAATCTTAAGAGGGATGGAAACGTGATAAGAATATTTTAACTTACTCATTTGACACATCGTAAACTGTATAGTGCGCTGTTGTTGAATGCTGATATACCTGAAACAAAATTAACGGTTTTTTTAGTTTTTAGTGCTTAGTTTGTGTTCGATTTAATCTTGTTTTGTTTGTTTTATATTATAATTTAAGAATAAATTAGTTATTTTATATTGTATATGTTGTTAAGCAAGTTTATTGCTAAAATGGTTTTCAAATACAGTAATAAAGTTACAGGATACAATCTATTTAATAAAAATTTGTATATGTACTTAGTCCAGTAAAATGCGCAAAAAAAGAGGTCAACCGTGCATTTTGG
>NEEE01001270.1:27728-38061 GCA_002278615.1 Pogonus chalceus
TTCTAAGTAGAAGTACAAAAATAAAAGAATAAAATTAAGATGATAAGCAACCAGGTGCTAGAAAATTCTATTAAAACTTTGTATAACCATAAAAAAACAACTATTTCACTAAATACACAAAACAGTAAAATGTTAAAACTAAAATAAAGTAGGTATTGAACTTAAAACACTTAATCTTTACTTCAAGAAATGTTTCTTTGATGTGTAGTTAAAGAGTTCAACTTTGTTTTGTAACACAGTTGAAATAAAGTTGTACATGCGTTGTACATCAGCAAGTTTCGTTTTAAGAGTTGCCGAAGTGTTGTAATTTGTAAGAAACTTTAAACTGCTCTAATTGCTGACTGAATTGTAAATAAAATACGTAAAATACTAGAAATGATATTTATATACAAATTGTTGCATTTGTTTTTATTTCTTTCTCAATTGTTTTTATTTTGATGTTAGTTAGATTCTTAACCTTATTTTAATTTAAGAAATTAAATAAATAATTGCATTGTAGTTAGAATAATTTGTTTCATTACAAGAAGAAGGAATTTATTATCACAAATAAATTTTTTAAGAAGTGTAAAAATAAAATGGTACATAGACCAGACCAGTGGATGAATCTGACAGTCCGCGGATGCGTTCATGTAACTTGTCCAAAGAGTTATAGTTTAAACGTCTCATACCCTTGTTAATATATTAATTCCAATAGTGTTGTTTGGCCTGTGTCAAAACATTGCAAACTAATAAATATTCCGCTTATAACATAAATAATAAAGAAATAAATCAAATATATACATAAATAAATGTACTTATATGAAATATTAAATGATTGATTCACCAAATAAAATAAAAGAGAGCACTTTTATATGTAGGTAATATATTTATTTGTGCATCGTCAGCATATCTATAGTTATAGCGTATAAAATAAATCTTACGTAGAAGATGTTTGAGTGACATAACATCTATTGAATTCTAATGAAACTGCTTTATATCGCGTTACAAAGTCCACATACTTACCATATCATCATTAATCACGCTTTGCATAATACATTGATAGTGCAGCTATGCAATATATGAAGCTAGTCTGCTATTTATTGCTTGTATGAAGATTTTGCCATATATTTTCTTCTTACTTACAATTACTTTGTAAGATATTTAAAATTGATATATATATATATATATATATATATATATATATATATATATATATATATATATATATATATATATATATATATATATATATATATATATATATATATATATATATATATATATATATATATATATATATATATATATATATATATATATATATATATATATATATATATATATATATATATATATATATATATATATATATATATATATATATATATATATATATATATATATATATATATATATATATATATATATATATATATATATATATATATATATATATATATATATATATATATATATATATATATATATATATATATATATATATATATATATATATATATATATATATATATATATATATATATATATATATATATATATATATATATATATATATATATATATATATATATATATATATATATATATATATATATATATATATATATATATATATATATATATATATATATATATATATATATATATATATATATATATATATATATATATATATATATATATATATATATATATATATATATATATATATATATATATATATATATATATATATATATATATATATATATATATATATATATATATATATATATATATATATATATATATATATATATATATATATATATATATATATATATATATATATATATATATATATATATATATATATATATATATATATATATATATATATATATATATATATATATATATATATATATATATATATATATATATATATATATATATATATATATATATATATATATATATATATATATATATATATATATATATATATATATATATATATATATATATATATATATATATATATATATATATATATATATATATATATATATATATATATATATATATATATATATATATATATATATATATATATATATATATATATATATATATATATATATATATATATATATATATATATATATATATATATATATATATATATATATATATATATATATATATATATATATATATATATATATATATATATATATATATATATATATATATATATATATATATATATATATATATATATATATATATATATATATATATATATATATATATATATATATATATATATATATATATATATATATATATATATATATATATNCAAACGAAACTAACAAACGCTGTTATAAACTTAAATCTTTTAAAAGCATTCTCAAAATTACTCAAAATATTTGAACAAAACTATAAGCACAATTTTATGTTATATTAGATGCAGTAATTCTGTAAGCTCCACTTTAACCTTTACAAGTCGTTAATGTTCGCTTACAGGTATTTGAAATACACTCAAGTCGAAACTAGTTATTTATGGGAATTAAACTCTACTTTGATAAGCTAATCTTGATGTATGACTAACAGATTATAAACAAAATTCATAAAAACATAACAGCAAACTAGCTTTAACTATTATTACTGTATTTATCTAACAAATAAAATAAAATAACTTGTTTGTTGGTTATATTGTTATTTTGACAGTTTTAGATAAAACTATGACGTTTCTTATAGTTATTTTAGTTTTATATATTGGTATAACTTCATTTGAAGTTAATAGTTAACAACACTGTCATTTTGACAGGTTTTTAATCGAATATACGCGTGATGTTTTAGACAAGTTAATCATGTTTAATAAAACAAAAGATAGTAAAAAATAAAAGAACTTGCGACTTTGTCATATTTATTTTTATAAAACTATATATTATTTGAAATAATTTATGACTTACCGATTTGACATTGTGTTTAAATAGGACATACCGCAGATCGGACGAACATTCATAATCTTTTACGTTTAGTTGCCTCTGGAATTAAAAACAAAACACTTATTAGAAAACAATGAAAACAACAAGCATTTTTGTTACATTTTTTAGATGAATTGTTATATTTGCTGTAAATTGTAGCAAATTTAAAGAGTTTTAAGGTTAAAGTATAATTTAAAAAATCTGTGATGTTTCACTCCCATATTTTGGTTGAAGATATTATATAGACATGTGATTTTTGGAAAACAAATAACGTATTTTTTTGCATATTTACTTCCATTACAGAAGTTTAACTTTAAATATTTAAAATAAAAAGTATAACGAAAAAGAGAACGATTTGAAACATATTAATATGTGTATGTACAGATTGTCGCCATATTGTATTTTATCTTTCTCTTNAAAGAGAACGATTTGAAACATATTTATATGTGTATGTACAGATTGTCGCCATATTGTATTTTATCTCTCTCTTTGAATCATTTTTTGTTTATTTACACTTTAAGTCATTCAAATTTAGTTTAGATAATGGTTATTCTTTTATATTTCATAACTAATATGGAAATATCTAGGATGGTCGTTAAATAAACATCCAAAGTTGACCACTTTTAAAGGAGTTGAAAAATGATGAAAACTGCACATAAGTGCGCATTTTAAAGTTAAAATTGATTAATGTTTACTCAATAATAACAAATCAAATATTAAAATCTAAATAATTTTGTTCTAACTTGTTTGAGGACTCCAAACGTTTCGATTGTTATTTAACACTTTCCTCCCTTAATTAGTATTAAGTACTTAAGTCAAAATATGCAATTTTTACATATGATAAATACTAAGAAAGTACCAGCAATTATAAAAATATGTATTAGCTTAGAAGGCTTCGAAATAAAAAAAAAAGCAAGAGCACAAAATTAAATTTTCAAAAAGTAATAAATAAAAAATAATTCTGTAGTATGTACCGAATAATTTAGTTCCTTGAATCAACTATAAATAGTCCTCCAAGGAATTCGCGTAAAATAAATTGCAATGTAACTTTTTTACAAGATTATTTGTTCAGTGACGTATATCTCAAGGTCATAGTGAATTGAACATGTCGAAATCAGCCTCTAGTTTCAATTCTTATCCATTTTACATCAACCTTTTGTATCGATACTTCATTTCTTCGTAACATCAACAGAGTTGAAACGTTACGGTTTCACACCCCGTTGGGAAATTAATATTTAATCTCACACTTTGAAACATACATGGTTAAACTGGTCTATTTCTGGTTGTGGTTTAGGTTATGTTACTGTGAAACCATCATCGATTATTGCCACTTATCATGAATCAAATGAAATGATATGGTTTTGTTTGTATTTGTGTTTTCATGGTTTTTTGAATAAAACATTAGCTACGTGCTACGTTGCTGAGAATTCTAACTCCTTAAGATTGAGTCATTATTGTTGTAAAGGCGAACGTTGATTTCACATGGTTGAAAGGTAACAATTGAAATAAAATTGTTTACAAAAATGAATATAAAATAAATTAATGATATTTGTACCTTTGAGTTTTGAAGATAGTTGCTTCAAATTTTAAAAACAACGACGAACAAACACAAACTTCAAACTTCTGATTGTTTTTCGATATTTCTTAATATATAAATATACTTATCACTAAATTTATGCAAAGTTTTGGTTCCTTGTGGATTTGTATTATATTGCGGAGCGGTACCATATAAATGGACAATGATTACGCAATGACACTGTTTCGTGGCGACGATTTTTATAGAAAGTATCATCGAAAATTGAAACTACTATAAATTATAGAAATAAAAATAATATTTTTACTCTGGCCTCCCAAATATTTATATAAAAACCCGCGGTATAAGTAAGAGAGTTGATTTTATACATTTATTTCTTTTAAAAGTCTTATATCGTATATAAAAATGTCATGTAAATTAAGTGGCAATTATATTTCAAATAATAATCTCGAAAATACAAATTTCAACGTCTTGTTATTTAAATAATATAACAAGACGCAACATATGCGTCATTAGTTGTGCTGGGTAAACTAAATATAGTCGTCGCCACGAAATAGTGTAATTGCGTAATAATTGTACCGTACCGCGATCTGAAACCGTTGTTGCTTAAAATAAATAGAATAGAATGCTTTTTATCTTGGTTTTTGTTATATTCAGGAACGCTTTGTAAAAAAGTAACCAATGTACACAAACTGCATAAATAATTTTTCGAATAAAGTTACGACGTATTTCACATTATTAAGGAGTATTTCAACTTAAACGTTAAGAAGATTAAACAGATAATAACGTATTTCGAAATAAAATATCTGTTTATTGTGCAATTACATTGTTTTGTGGCGTCGACTATGCATAATGCAAGACAAATAAAAATTATTCCTTAAGTATTTATCATCTCAAATTTAAATGCTGTAATAAAAAATATCTAGTGATTTTGATTCTTACCAGCGTATGATTGGTAACAAGTATTGAAACACTTTCATTACTAGTATCTAGTAATGCCAATCCACCATCATCAGCTTGGAAGACAAAATGAGTGGGAGAAATCCACGTAGGAGGTAGTCGATGAGGATCCAATTCTCCTTGAAGATACTCCTCCAACTGTAAAACAAAAAACAAAAAAAAAAGTTTCAAATTACCAAAAATTAAATTAATCTCACAATAAACAAACCTTCATTCGTCTTCCACTCCAGTATAGCAACTCATCGACGTATCCAAGTAAATAGATTGCAGTAACGATACCCGCAATCACGAAGGCGATGACCAGTAATGAGAAAACAATTGAACGCCAATTATGACCCTCATCAGCGAGCTCTGTAAGGTCCTATTAAACCACAATTTTTTTATTAATACGAGATTCAGTGTCACTTACATATGTATTATTGTGTTATGTTTATTATGTTATAAGTACTTACTTACATGTTTCGACCAGTCTAATTAGTTTAGTTATTCATTTCGAATTGTTAGAAGTGGATAAAATCATAAATAAATTTTATAGTTTACATTTATAAATTTAAAGTTTTAAATCAATGTAAATAAGAGCAGATGTGTTGACACTCGTCAGTGGTGGACGAACAAGCTACGACTGGCTGGCGCATGACTTAATAATGTGTATGCGAGAGTGGTTTAAAACAAAACAATTAAATTGTTATCGGATACATATATTGATTGATCAATAAATTTATTTATTATTTCTGTGTTTCTTTAATTATTATTCTTTGTATAAATAAAATTGTTGAAAGTTGTTTATATTTGACAGTGCTTTAATAACCAATTTCTATTTAGTTAATGTATGCAATAACTAGTGACTGTATACATTATTTAAATTAACGCTTTAACTGTAATAGATATAAGAAAATCGCAAATTTTATTAATTATTTAATATTATCTGTTTTTTTTTTTACATTTTTGGAGCAGGTGTAAAAGATAAAATGCGCATTAATTGTAGATCAAATATATTTGAAACAAACTGAGTTTTTTTTTGTGAAAATATTTATGTTTATATTTTAACAAAAATATTCCAATCAATTAATTGAAAAATTCAGCATATTGCAAAGAGCTTCTGGCTATTTAGAAAATTATCTAATAATCCTGATATTTTTTAGGTCTGAGCTCCTTAAGGCCTATTAAAAAATGGGTAATTGTTGGTTGAAATAGCCTTGTTTTGTGAAAAAATTTCAAGGTAATGAAAATATATACAGATAAAAAGGGGTAATTATTTCAGTGTTTTTCCTTTTTTGAAGAAATTTGGAAGTCAAATCTAACAAAATATGTTTTTATTTATATATAATAAACAATATTTTCCAACTTGAAAATTGTCCCAATAAAATTTGGATAGAATAAAAGGCCAATGTATTGTTTCTGGATATTTAAAACATTTAATTTATTGTTTTCATTAAGGTTTTTTTTTGCAATAAGCAAACTTAAAAATGTACTGGCTAGATATATTGGNCATAAAAGGCCAATGTATTTTTTCTGGACATTTAAAACATTCAATTTATTGTTTCCAATAAGGTTTTTTTTGCAATAAGCAAACTTAAAAATGTACTGGCTAGATATATTGGCTTATATTGGAAGTTAGACAAACCTATTTTAGAAATTGTAGCTTAAACGTTTTTGCTGAAGTTGTTAACTGAAATAATAAATCAGCTACAGGGGTAAGAATTTTGTATTTTATTGAGAATACACTGGCTTAAATGAAATATTTATAAATTTAAATTGGACATTTTGGACTGCCTTATATTTTACTAAGATAACGATCCAAGATACATATATATATATGGTTATTAAAGTATGACTTAAAACCTAAACAGTATACTNATTTATGTTAAGAATTATCAATTTTTACGACGTACGATATATATAATAAATAAGAAAAATACATAAAAGCATTTTTTAAATAAGAAGGCGACATTAATAAATAACTTTATCAACTTCCGTAAGAAACATTTGAAACAATTTCAATCTTAAAATGAAGACTTATAAACTGCCAATACGTCAAATTTTGTTATAAACCAATTGACTCCCTTCAAGTTCAAATATAACATATAATATTTCATTTTTTAAAAGGCGAGAAATTCAATCTGAATTATTAAAGAAATAATGATAAAATTTTAAAAATCTTTTCAACAAAAATACCAACTAACTATATATCTAAAAAAAGTTTTCTATTTTCTAGTAAATAATGAAATAAATTTCATAAAAATTTCTATCGCGTCATAGCGGTATTTCATCTTAGATGTCAATAACAAATGACAAAAATATATTTTGTTCTGTTTTAAATTCTGTACGGATAAAAACTTGCACATAACAAATAGCGTTTGTATCCATATAAGACTTAACTGTTTGACAAGATGGATGAATTCTTGGAATATTTAATTTATCAATGTTTTACGCTGTGAAATTCGATGGTACATGTTTTGAGTCTTTAGGAACATATTTTTTATTTCGTTGGTATTTGTTACACACTTAATAATATAAAAAAACGTTTATTTTATATTAATTCTTTTAAGAATTACATGTTGTGGTTAGGAAACTATTTCAACTAAGTTTGACAGGAAGCCATGTTTGTATTCTTTTGTTTTTAAGAACGTAAACTATTTGATATTAACACGATTCTAATAAACAATACAAGTTTTATTGTATTTACCTTCAAACTATCTCTTAAAACATTTTAGGTTTCTTGATGTCATCAAATTGTTGTTTTTTAACCAAAATTAAGGTGTCTATGTATGATGATATCTAAAATGAAGATATAAACACAGACAGAGGATAAAACTGCTGTATTTCTTATTACTTGATCTTGCGCCAAACTTTGACTTTATAATTTTGATTTTATTTTAGAATTAAGTACAATTTTTTTAAACAAATAAATAACTAATCTAAAGATAATGTACCTAGGAATAAGAAATAAATCATTGCTTTTCTAAATTTTTAAAATATCTAATAGGTTCTTTAATGCTACGCGCAGCAGCTCCTGTTTCTAATCATTGTGCTCCCGATTGTAGATTAATCTACCAAACTGATTTTTGTTTTGCACCACTGAAAGTAATAAAGGATTTCAAAACAAAATAAATAAAAAACTAATATAATAAAAATTAAAAAATACTTAAAAATAAATTTGAGCCTACATTATTAAACCGTGATAATCAAATAAAAAATAAAAACACTAGTGAAAGAACTAAGGGCTCGTAAATCCTTAAAGCATAAATTTAATTGTACAATTAAAGACTTAATTGATCTATAATTAAAAGTTAGTCTTAAAATATCTAAAAAACTAACCTAAAAGTTTGTAAATCTACTAGAATAACGTTATAATCAAACTGTGAAAAACAAATAAAATAAAAAATAAAATACTAGTTAGAGTACTATAGGTTCTTAAATCCCTCAAATATAAATTGAATTGTACAATTGGGGCTTTACTTAATCTGTTTTTGTAAATCGATTAAAATATAACTTATAATAGCCAAAAGTCGACCCCAAAAAGTATTAATAATCAATTTACATATTTAATATAATTAAATAAATAACTCAGTTTGTTTCAAACTATTAATTCTATTGATACATGTCAGAACAAATATAGTTTGACAGTTTTTACTTTCTTACAACTGTGATTTATAGATTTTGAGGTTATAATCAACAAAAAATCTTTTATCCAAGGTGTACATTTAATGTTTTGTCATATATTAAAATTTGAGGTTATAAAACCAGGAAAAACCAAATACCTTTTTAAAACAATATCTATCTAAATCCGTAAAGTAAACATACAAATTCAAAATAATCCAAAATCAATTCACAACGTAATTACCACAATAAAAACACCATCATTTCGGGTAGAAAAAAAACCACTATTAAGTAAGTTTACTATTCCAATTTCCATGTTTGAACTTACACCCTTTATTTCAATGGTTATAAAGCTCTTAATTGCGCAATGCGGACCCAAAAGGGTCGTACAGTCTATAGGACGTAAACTCATAAACTGTTTTACATCTACTTTTACTTTATGTTCTTTGTGATTGTCAAACTCGAACTTTATTTTATGTCTTATGTTCTACGTTATATTGAGTTATGTGCGTGAAATTTTCAACTTAAAATAACTTTTGTTATATATTTGTCATTGAGAATGCTGGTGCTTTAACGTTAAATAAATTTTAGAAAATTTACATTTCAAATTTGTTCAATTTATGGGTATAAAAATAAATTATAGTTATGATAACTTATCAAGAATTACTGCCGAATAAAATTTATAAAAACTGAATTTTTTGAACGGCAGGTATAATGAAATGAGTGCAGGCTAATTGAAAAATAATCTAATAAATTTGATACTAAGGAATTTTAAGAGCAATATTGGAAAATATATTTTATTATATTACCAGGTGTCTAGTATTTTTTGTTATATAGGAAATTCATTGGTAAAATTTTCATTACGCTATAAATTTTCCTTTATTATTGTTTGTTCAAATATTTTAATACAAAAATTGTTCAGAATTAGAACTGAATCCAATGTGCCTCTTTGCAATGATATACAACGATCCTGTTACGGGATATAGGAAAAATAAAGGGTATTACGGTTTAAAATTTTGAAAAAACAGTTTTTTTTTTTCATTTTTTATACTTTATATTATCTTTATCGGGCCTATTGTATGGAACTGGCATTGTTGATAAAAGGTAAGAATCTCCAAACAAGATTTATATTTGTGTCAAACATCCAAACGCGTTGTTTTTTCACTGGCCAGAAAAATTTTCTTTAGCTTTTTAGAATTTTAATTTCCAAAATTTTTTTAGCGTTAGGTATTATTAATCAATTATATTAATTTTTAACATTTTT
>NEEE01001270.1:90338-112436 GCA_002278615.1 Pogonus chalceus
TTACAATTTTTTTTTTCCTTATGAACTAATCTTTTAAATGTCTTCAATATTTAGTGTCTTTTTTTGCTAATTTATCAATGTATAACAAAAAAATTACTAAAACTCTTATCTTAATCTGAGGGTTACGGCAGTTATATCAAATATAGGATCACTAAATCAAAAACCATCAAGTATACAGAAAATTCATTTTCCTGCAATATTTGAAATTCATAATTCGAAAATCATAAACCATTAAACATTCCCAAATGCATAAACAACAAAATAATTTGATGCAAAAGGTTGCATATAGTGGCAATAAATCAACCGTTGGCCAGTTCTATTGTAGCAACACTAGCCTTGCTGACTCCTGTCAACTTGCAATATTTATCGGCCGGTTTGCATTAGTAATTGCGCGCGTTTCCGTTAGCGTTGCTGTCGGAAAACACGTGTTTAGCGAAACATCATTAGCAAATGTACATATGCTAATTGTGATCGCGAGGGCGGAGCTTTTGTTTCATTGTGTTGAAAAGCTTTTAGTGATTTTACGAAACTTTATTCACTGAATTCATACGACGCAAGTAATATATTATGATTGTTTTCTTTGTACAACTCGGTTTATAAACTCGTATTAGGTATTACAACTGTTATGTTCAATTTTAATAATTCTGCATTCAGTTATTGTTGTCTTTATTAATTGTTATTTGGTTTTTTATGATTTTCACGGCTTTTATATAGGATGCAAGCGTTTAAATTTTATAAAACAAAAGATAAAGTTACAGAAGCTGACTACGATACAGCAGTTTTTATTTAAATATTGATACAAGTTATAAAGATGTCTAAATTTTTCTCTGTTCTTTATTTTAATTTTAAGTAAAATCTTTTATTCTTCAACAAGGGAGATTTGAGTTAACCTTTCTAGTGGTTTAGTTTTTAGCAATATTTAGATACTTGTTTCATCGATCTGAGTTTCAAAGCGTAGAATTTGTTACCTAACTATTTGAACGATACGTATGCCATATTTTTACTGCTTCTTGTTTCGTAAAAAGTCTTCAGATGGGCTGAACAAATAAAAATTGAACTAGACAAAGTCTGAACTATAAGAAGTATGTAATAACATGATCCAACTCAGCTCAGAACATATGCGAATCCTGGTGTTTCTATGAACTTGTGACAACTGACTTGGAATCCTTTCGAATTAGCAATTCGGGAAATTTTGACTTATATATCTTTNTAATCTTTTATTCTTCAACAAGGGAGATTTGAGTTAACCTTTCTAGTGGTTTAGTTTTTAGCAATATTTAGATACTTGTTCCATCGATCTAAGTTTCAAAGCGTACAATATTTTACCTTACTATTTGAACGATACGTATGCCATATTTTTAACTGCTTCTTGTTTCGTAAAAAGTCTTCAGATGAGCTGAACAAATAAAAATTGAACTAGACAAAGTCTGAACTATAAGAAGTATGTAATAACATGTTCCAACTCAGCTCAGAATATATGCGAATCCTGGTGTTTCTATGGACTTGTGACAATTGACTTAGAATCCTTTCGAATTAGCAATTCGGGAAATTTTGACTTATATATCTTTGCAAAAAACATAATTTATAANGTGTTCTTAAGGTTGCTAGCTTAATCTTCAAAAACTGTCGTTGCTATTGAATATTCTCTACATCAATTTGTCTCGTTATTTATTGAATATCTCTCATATACAGACATTCTAAGATATTAAAATTTCATATCTTTAATTTCCACTATTTTGTTTTCAATATTTGTTCTTCAAAATGTATTTTATTTGTCGTATTTTCTTCTTTTTTTTTTGCAGGAAATTTTTAACCTTACCGTAAATATATTTTTCTACAGTCGCTATACAAAGTAGATATTTTGCGCTCTCTTTTGTCAACGCCCTAGAGCGACAAAGTAGAAAAACGCTCGTTAACGTTATCTACACGTTTATTACCTTCACAAGTCAATCTGACATATGATTGCTCCGTCGGTACATTACATAACCTAACAAAATGTTCTGTTATGTAAAACTTATTATTTTGTGTTATAATGAATGACTCCATTGTGGCGACTGTAGAAAAAATCTTGTGTGTGTTTCGAGCGCAAATGGACATTGTCGATTTCGAGAATGTCCCACTTTGCGCTCTTAATACTCAAATAGCTGTTTTAATTCTATTATTTCACGTTTTGTTGATAATCAGTTAAAACAAATTTATTTATTTCAAACAATAAGTGATTCTTTAGATTTATCAACAAAAAACTTATTTTAATTTGTATATAAACAAATTCTAAAAGTAAAGCAAATAAATATTTACAACAAAACTTTAAGGCAATTATACATAAAATCTTAATCAAACAAATAAACAAACTAGAAATAAAACAACGGTCATTAAAAACATAAATTAAATAACGAAATACCCTAGCAATTTTATAATTTGAATAAAATACTAGTAAAAATTTTAACTACAACATAAAAACTTTTTTAAACACGTTTAAACGTGAACAGATGTCACGGGAAATTTTAATTTGTTTCCGTACATTTTGACGGTTTGGGATAATGATTGATGCAGTAAGCTTAACTATTCTGGTCTATTTTTGTTGCAGGTTTAAAAGTTTCTTTGTTATTTTTGTGGGGAGGTTTTTATTTTGATGTGGTTTGTAAATTTGCGGTTAATTTTTGTTTTAACATGTCGCATAAAATATCGTTTAAGAAATTTTAATTATAAGTTTGATATTTATAGAATAAAAATTAAGTTTTGACATAATTAAATATTGATAAATTAGTTAGTGCTTTTATAGATTCGACTGGTAGTATGATTGGATTCAGAGTTTGAACAGGTCGCTTCAAATTTTTAAGGTAACTAAGTGAAATAAAAAGTTTTAAATTTAGTTAAGTTATGAACAATTTAAAATAATTATAAATTAAATTTGTAAGTGTGTTATTAATTCTGTTAATATATATTACATTTTTGAATATATAGAGGAATAATTTAAAAACTACAATTGAAACAAAATTGTTAAAAGAAAAAAAAAACGTTCATGCATAAATAAATTTGTAAGTTTAGCCATGTTGAAACAACGATAGTCAATATGGCGCGAATAATGTATAGAACCTTACTGTTGCCTTAGAATAATGTGGATTTCAAAAGTATTGTCTGAAATATATTTTCGTAACCTATATAGCAGCAATTGTTCATCTCATAAGAGTGTTGAAAGGGCCGCTAAATTGTATAAAAGAGAAAGCAAACTTGTTATACAGGCCGCAAAATATTATTAGAAGCTACATTTGATTATAAGGGACCAAAAAAAAAAAATTATTATGAGCCAAGAAAGATTATAAAGAGGCGCAAAAATATATTGAAGGCCAGACAATATTATACGGGGCTGAAATTGATTATAAAAAATACGAAAAGTTACAAAAGATTTTTTTGGAGCGCAAATTTTTTTATATATAATGCTAAAGTAAAAAAGTATAAAGGGCTAAAAATTATATAATGAGATGCAAAAAATTATAAAAGGGCCGCAAAAGTGTATAAAGAGATCGTAATGGATTATGAGAGGCCGCTAAGGTATACAAAAGATTATGAAGAGCCGTAAAAGATTGCTTAGAACCAAACAATGTTACAAAGAACCACAAAAGATTATGATAGGGCGCAAAAAAATTATAAAACACAGCGCATTAGTTTCTTATGAGAGCCGCAAAAGTGTATTACAAAAGCTAGAAAAGTATTAGTGGCCACGCAAGATTATGAGAGGACGTACAATATTATAAAGAATCATAAAAGTGTATTAAGGGTTACAAAAAAATATTAGTGGGGCGCAAAAAAATATTATAGGGGTCACAAAAGTATTATAGAGACCGTAAAGGATTAAGAAGGGCTATTAGGGTCTACAAAAGGTTAGTAAAAGGCGTAAAAGATTGTTAAGAACCAAAAAAATATTACTAAGGTTCACAAAAGATTATAAAGGGGCGCAAAAAAATATAAAAGGGAGCGCATAAGTTTATTTTGTAGGCCGCTAATGTGTATCACAGAAGTATGAAAATGTCTTAGCAAATTATAGATGGATGTAAAAGATTACTAGGGACTACAAAAAAAATTAAGGGTCGTAAAATATTTTTAGAAAAAAATCTTATTACTCTCATTTTAGAATTTTAAGTATGCCATGACTTCTAGAATATAAGGAGCCCCTTGATATGGTTTAACTGGTTTTAAGTTTCTAGAACTATTTATCCTAATTTCTAAAATAAATTTTTGTTTTTAAATAATAAGAGAAAAAACAATACAATTTCTATATTTGTTTTTATTTTAACATACATATATGCAAAACAAAAGCAGTTTCAATGAAAGTAGAATCCTTTGTAGTGGTAAACCGACAAATCTTTTGAAGTCAACATTCCAATAAATATCTCCATATCATTTGAACGCACGTATAGGTATGGAGGTATGGCATACCGAGCCAGCACACATACGATATAGATAGATATGTGAAATCACACGTGTGTTAACATGAGATACGCCATCAAGGTGGCTTTGCATTTTTATAGCATTTGTTTGGAAGTTTAATGTTGGTATTTCGTGGATATTACCCACGAACTTTTGTATTTTGCTGCTATATTAGGACAATATTTTTCGCTGTATATTGCAATTTTTCTAAGTGTGAAATATCACGCAAATTATACCTATTATTTGTCTTCAAATAGATGTTATTTTGTTTTTTTTTATTATTATTCACGGAAATATCTTAATATTATTTATAATGTATTGCATTTGAAAATAAAATTCATTTATTTTCAGGTTATGTTCTTATTTATTTATCTCATCCCTTTTTCCTTAGCAGAAAATTATCAAATATATATTGGAAGAATAATTGACTTTTTTACATTCAAAAATACGTATTTTTTTATGAAAATACATTTAGTTTGATTTAATATTAAATTAGTTTTCAGATACTGCACAGAAATAAGAACTTATATTGAAATCTTAATAAATACACAATTATTGTTTTAAATTATATTAATAAAAAGAATATTTTCAACATCAACGTTAAATTTTGTCTTTACATTTCCAGCAACATATCAAAAATATGGGCAATAAAAAACTTCAATTTTGTCACAAAGGAAACACTTATACACAAACAGAAAAACTATGGGCTACAATTTAATAAAACAACAATAAATCAAGATAAAAATATAGGTTTTGATATGATTTTAAATTTTTAAAGTAATTTTTGATAACTGTAATAGCATAATTCTTTTTATAAGGAAATATGAGTTTAAATATGGGCGATAAGAACTATCAATACTAAAATTTGATAAATACTGTTTTTGTCGATATGTTAGAAATATAAGGCTTTATATGGGCTATAATTATAATAATATATAAACATTAAAATAAAAAGATGGGCTACATTTTCCGTAAATTAAAAATTTGAAAATATAATTGTCGCCACGAAACAATGTAATTGCGTAATCATTGTACGTATACATGATATGAACGCTTTGTAAAGAAGTAGCCGATATAAACAACTGCATAAATAATGTTTTGAATAAAGTTGCGACGTACTTCACATTATTGAGAAGTATGTTAACTAAGCGTTAAAAAGATGAACCAGATAATAACGTATGTCGAAGTATAATATCTGCTTATTATTATGCAACTACATTGTTTCGTGGCTCGGACTATAAGTGCACTAAATTTACGCAGTTATTTTCAAATAAAGTTACGACGTACTAAACATTATTAAGAAGTATGTCAACTAAGCGAAACAAATAATAACATATGTTAAAGTACAGTATCTGCTTATTATTATGTAATAACATTGATTCGTGGCGACGAATTTCTTAAAGTGTTTGGATACAGAAATAGAATGTAACAATAATATAAGCTTAAATATGGGTTACCAACTTTAAAACATTGAACTAGATTATATAAAATTTAAAAAAAAATTAAATTGTTTAAAACTAGGAGATAAAAATCGAAATAAATAAATTAAAAAACACTTTCGCTTGGCATTTGTTTTAAAAAACAAAACAATAGAAATGAAAATAAGACAAAAGCAAAGCGAAACATATAGATTGTATACGATCGTGCTGCAAAATATCAGAGGTGAGTTCACAAATCACGAAACCAAGTAGAAAATATTGAACATTAAGATCAAAAGTTTTACCAACAAAGAAAACAATTGTTTGGAA
This sequence comes from Pogonus chalceus, assembly GCA_002278615.1. Taxonomy (NCBI): domain Eukaryota; kingdom Metazoa; phylum Arthropoda; class Insecta; order Coleoptera; family Carabidae; genus Pogonus; species Pogonus chalceus. The sequence continues at coordinate 96,515 of NEEE01001270.1, forward strand.
ATCCAACGAAGCGAGAAAACTGAAGAACACATTATAAAATATCTTCAAAGTGAAATCTATGTACAAAACTACATACGTTCAGTTCAATGCGAACTAATTTTAAGATGAAAACTTTGTATATACTTATTCATATACTGTTATTTCATTTAAATGTTACGACAAAATGAAATTTATTAAGCAAAGCATAATTAAAATTTAAAAAGAGAAAATATCGCCTCGAGTTATTATATAAATATTACAACTTTAATTTAACGGAAATTTTAATTAAATAAAAAGAATAAATTCATTTTTTTTATTTTAATTTTTAACGAGCTAATAAAAAGTTATGTAAACCACAAAGCATGCCCTGGTTTTTACAAACAAAAAAACTTTATTTTCATCTTACGTTATTTCTTTTCTGAAATTCATAACCTGCAAATAAAACAAAAAATGCTTCTATTTTTGTTTCTCTGAAGATGTTTTAAGAATTCTTTGCGTAGTATATATTTTTTCTTTCCTAAAAATAACTCAAATTTCTGCTTAAAGTTATTTGAATGATAACTATTTTTTAAATGTTTACCCATTTCAAAATTCGAACTATTTCCGAAGTTATAGCAATTAGAATGAATATTTGGTTTTAAGACGCTGACGCTGTACTGTTTAATCTTTTGCGTTTGAATCGAAACTACTTTTTTTTCAAACTGGTGTACAAAATATCTCAAGATCTACGCAACCGATTTTGTTCAAATTTACAACATTCATTGTTTATAATATTATTTGAGACGCGATATTTTTTTTTGAGTGCCATGTTCATAAGTTATAAATATTTTAAACTGAAAATTTTTATAAAAATTATAGTTTAATCTTTGTACAACTGTCATTTCTACAAAAAAATATTAATGACATGTAGCTTTTACCTTTCTAATTAGAAAAAATTATTATTTATTTATTACAAAATGCCTGACAGAGAAAATAAATACAACATCAGCAAGGATTTTCAAAAGAGAGTTCTACTTATTGGCTCATATCTCCGTTGTTTTTAATTTTTTTATTCATTATTATTTCAAATTATTTAAAAAACTACAATGTTTATGTGCCAAATGAAAATTATTTTATATAATTAATAGCTGCATAAAAAAAAAAAATTCTAACTATTTTTTCAAAAACTTTAAAAAAATATTGTTGTGTGTAGAAATTAAGTTTCTGGCAAAATTAAAGCTATTAACTATGCTAATATGTCGCCCTCTCCCTCTTAAAATAACTCTTAATATAAATTTTGTGACCTCTTTTTAATTTTTTACGACCCTCAATTAAAATTCGTTTATTGATAACGCTTTGTATTTCTCAAACTTACTAAGTATATACATTTTTGAAATTCATATCCTATTAAAACTTAAAAAAAAAAAATGATAATTTCCATATCTTTTTAAATATTTGAAAATTCAAAACAATGAATAGTTTTTCTTAAATATTCTTAAGCCTTATTTGCTAATTTTGGTGCACTTAGCTTTGAATCATCTTTCATTTCTAAGACCTGTTTCATATTTTTAGTCTCTTCGCTTTTTTCATAACTTCCTATTGATAATTTAACCTATTCCCAATTCCAATCGAAGAAAAAGACAAAACTATCTTAAAACTACGAAATGTTATTGAAAATTCTTTTAAATTATTAAATATAATAAGAAATATTGTACTATATAACTAATGAAATATAAGATGAATAAACATTTGTAGCACAGCCTCACAACGGACCAATTATTCCAAAATTCACCGCATGTTGGCAGTACTGACACCCGAAATAAGAAAAAAAATCTAAATTATTTAACGTTAAATTAAAAACTATTAATTACCTCTTAAAATAAATAACAATAACACTAAACAATTGTTTAGATTAACTAATTTCATTTTATTTTATTACACCAATTAAATATTAATTACCTATCATTAAGTTTGATTAAGACAAAAGTTCAAATTAATAACAGGGTGGAAATTAAAATGAGGGTTAATTTGACACAGTTGAAATTAAACAGGTTTACAGCAATTTAAACCAGAATAAATGTCAAGTATAAACATGAAACCTGGATTATTTAATATATGAAATTGAGTGTTTAAATTTTATGTGTTTTTGACATCTGCTCAGCTCGTTAACCTATTTTTTTACGTCATTTTATTTGATTTATATTTATATTTTCACAATTTTAATATTGATTTTGTAGGTGTATGTTTTAAAGTACAAGTAGGAGGTGATGAAACCTTTAAACATAAATAGAAATTGAAATTGAGGTCTGTTGTAAGGGTTCTACCCTCTAGAGAGATGTATTTAACGTTTTAGAACGAGAATTTAGCTGCGAAACTGGGTATTACTTTCGGTAGAAATGTAGTGCTGACTTTATATCTTTAAACTCTTTGGAAGGTTGGTAAAAGTATAAATTTATAGATGTAGTTTCATTTAAGGGATTACACCACCATGAGATTTTTTAGATAGATAAATTATTTATACTTTTAAGAATATTTTAAATGTTTAATCATTTCAAAATTCAAACTTTTTCCGAAGTTATTGCAATTAGAATGAATATTTGGTTCGAATAGCTGACGCTGTACTGTTTTTTCTTTTGCGTTTTTCTCCAAACTACTTTTTTCAAACTGCTCTACAAGATATCTTAAGATCGACTCAACTGATTCTGTTCAAATCTTCAACACGTATTTTTTATGATATTATCTAAGGTGTAGCGTAAGATTTTTTTGATTGGATGCCACGTTCATAAGTTATTTGAATTATTCATAAAACTAAAAACTAACAATTTTTCCGAGCGCCTAGGTGGTGTAATGCCTTAATTAATAAATATACTTAATTGTATAACTACAGCTTACTGCATATTAACCAGTACTATAATAACCAATTTTAAACTTTGTCTAAATAATTTAGTTCATGTTTAACAAATAAAGCTGTTCTTTTGCAATCATTGTTAAAAAATGACCAAGCTAGTTAACGTTAACTCTAATATAAACAAAGTATTATATTAACAACATGTACGAGTTTCAATTTGAGCAACTATATATGAATAAAGTAAAAATTTTCAAAATTAAGATCTTTTATAAATTTTATGAAACTACATCAAAATTTTAACCTCAAAATAAATTTGAAAACTTCGCAATTGAAGTTGATATAAACTATTGACAATATCAGATGAAAAATATTATAAAAGTAATAAAGCCGTCAGGAAAATATCAAACAGCTATCTTGAGATTAGGTCTTGCATTCGTTTATCATTTAAAATTACACTTTAGTGAATACGGTGAGCAGAATTCATTTAGTATTCTACGAAATGCCTTCTGTAAAATGATGCAATGACAGCCCAGAATTTTGGACACGATCCAACGAATATCTCGATAAAACGCTATCGAACGTAATGGACCATAACGCCATTTCAAAAAATAAAAAAGAATAACGAAAAAAAAAAAAAAGATATTGTTCTTTCTGTACCTTACAATGATATAAAATTTTGAATGGTGTTATGAATAATAGGTAAATATTTTTGAGTGGCTTTTGTAATATAAGGAAGATTAATTATAAGAATAAGAAATAATAAAAGTAGAGCGATATTTTTATAGTGTGATTCAAGTGTCTAGGGATTTTAATGTTACGGGATTTTTTAAAGTTTCACTTACTTTTATTTGACGCTTCAATGATGTTAGTGTTACGAATGTTGAGACGAATCTTGTCTTGGAATTGACAAGATGATTAATTTTGCAGTTGGATTTTCTGAAACAATGAAAAATTATTTTTGTTTTTGTTTTTATTAACAAACAATGTCGTGTTTATAGAGTTTTATTGAATTTTTAAGGAAATATTTATTTTATAAAGCATGGATTTCTTTTGACTAGTACATCACTTCAATTGTACTAGAATAGGATAAAGTTGATATTTTATGACAGGGCCGTAATTAAGTAGTGACACTTGTTAATGGTTCATATCGAAGGTTGTTCTAGAAAGGCCTTACAAAATTTTTCATTTTAGTTTTTTTTCTTAATGATTAAATTGATGAATTTGTGAAAAAAAAAAAGCAAGGAAAATACAATTTAAATAAAATTATGATGTTTTATTTTAATTTATTGATTTTTCTTAAATATAACATGAAATTAAAATTAAAGGCAGAAACAATTGAAAGAATAATTGTTTTTTGTTTATTTATTAAGACTGTTACCAAACTTAAAAAAATATATGAAAGAATAGGAGCTTCAGAACTATCGAATATGCATGGTAAGTTTTTTTATTATTATTAAAAAAGGGAAGGATAGTTTGAAAGTCTAGTTGAGGAATCATAAAATGTTATTTACGGCTCTGTTTTATAAAATTGAAGGAGCAATCCTTGTATATATCCTTCTCAAAAATGGCTTTTACAGTTCCAATAAAAATCAAGGGTTAAGGATATTTTGGGTCAAAGAATTGATTTGTTAGAGTCTTAAGTCCAAAAATAATCATGTAATGCCTTTCTACGGTGTTTATATATGACATTATAGCCAGACAACGGAGAATTATCGGCAAATATATAAAAGAAATTGAATTGGCACAAAATATCATTTGAAACACTTATTTTTATGAAAAAATGTTCCAAATTTGAATACAAATTGACAGAAAAAGCAATACACATAAAACTTAAAAAATTAACATAAATATCACTAATGTGAGAAGCCTGCATGTGTCCTTTTCCAAAATTAAAAAGCCAGAAACATTTAAAGCACTTTTTCCACAAGAGACTACATATCATTCTCGTAATTTAGTGTGGAAAGAAATTTTATTAAAAGATTGAATTGCCTTTAAGTTTATTTCGCATAATTAGGATTTTGTATTGAAAATAAAAGTTAAACCACAATGCTCGGTTATCCTAAAGCTTCTTAAAGACAATAATTATAAATATAATTGATTAAGATATAAACTTCAATTTGAAAGCTTTTGAAATTGTTAATTGGATATACACTGAAGGAAAAAAAAAGAGACACTCGAAATTCGTGAAATGTTGCCCATTTTCAAACCGTCATTTTTCGGCGTACTTTCAATCGATTTTGATGAACCTTTGAGAGAAAACAAGTTTAAAGTGTCTTCTTTCAAGGCATGTATGTGATCTTAAACATAATCCCTTCAGCTCCCCTAAAGCACCCCTGTGAAAAAAAAAATGTTTTGAATCGAAAAAATGTCCAATTTTCAAAATGCAGTTGCAACTTTAAACACCCATAACTTTAAATAAAAACATTGTATGCAGCTTGTTTTTTGCTTATTTTACAGGGAATTGAATGTTTTTTATTGTGCTGGAGGTTAAATTGTTGGAAAAAAATCTTCCAACTCTGTGGAGATCGCCAAAGTTAAACGTTTTTTAGCCAAAAAAACGTGATTTTATTGTTAAGGGGTCGAAAGGTAAGAAAAAAGGTAATCTTAATTTGAGTTCATTTTCTTAAAGAATAGCCAAAACGGATTTTTTCCTGAAAGAATCGTCTAATTTGGTCAAAAAGTCGCTGAGTTATGTGCGAAAAGCCTCAAAATGCACTTTTTAAAAAATACCTATAACTTTGTCTCAAACTATCTTAAGAACTTCGTTCTTTAAGCCCTGCACAGAAAATTAACCAAATTTTAATGCCATTATAGTGAATCGAGTCGGAAATTTTTTTCCAACTCCGTACACATCGTCAAAGTTGGACATTTTTTCGATTCAAAACATTTTTTTTCCACAGGGGTGCGCTTTAGGGGAGCGGAAAGGGTTACGCTTAAGATCGCAGATCACATACATGTCTTGAAAAAAGACACTTTAAACTTGTTTTCCTTCAAAGGTTCATCAAAATCGATTGAAACTATGCCGAGGAATGACGATTTGAAAATGGGCAAAATTTCACGATTTTCGAGTGTCTTATTTTTTCCGCCAGTGTATTTTTACGTTTATTACTTATGATTATGAGTTTAACAACATTATTAATATATAGTTGAGTTAAAATAATCCAAAAATCTAACTGAAATGAAAAATATATAATAGTTAATAGCTTTAATATTTCAAACTTCAAATTCAGAAATAACCTATAAAAATATGAATAAAATAATATAAAATATGAATGGTATTATTCATTTATTTTAATATTTATATAAATAAACATGACCTATAAAACTTTTACAAACAATAAACATGCAGTTTTACCAACTTAACAACAATATTAATACTACAAAACTGCAACTCCAACCAGAGTAACAAAAAAAAAGATAAAATAAAACAATAAATACCTATTTCTATTGTTATTTTGTTTTTATATGAAATTTTTTACAGACAATAATTTTTCAAGCATAACATCAAATGTGATAGAAACACGCAAATATAAATATTCAAAGGTAATAGAAACTAGAATCGGAAGAAAAATAAAATATATTTTCAAGTTTTCTTTTCTAACATCTTTTGTGTATGTGTATTATGAAAGAAAATCGCTGAGTTATCAATATTTTTATGACTTACAAGGATATTTTTATTATCAAAACGAGTTAAAGTTTCAATATTGTTAAAATAAATTTTAATAGAAAATCAAAATTACTAGATATACGTCGATGAAAGTCTTCAAAAGTTTTCTACATTAGCTTTCTTATTTATAATTAAAATGCATGTTTAGGAGTAAATACATATTTAACCGCATTAAGGGGATTTTATTTTCTAACTACTTAAATGTACTTTAAATTTGTAATTAAGCTAAGTCTTTCAATTAAAGCTAATGTGTTTAATTTTGTAAACTTTACTATTTAACATTTTATTTGTTTTACGAATTTAATTATTTATTTAAGAAGGTTTAATTTGTTTTTATTTTTAAATGTTGTTGCAGTTTTCTTATAAGCTTTTAAGAAAATTGAAAAGACGGGGCTTTTATAAAAGTAGTTTATCTTATATTTATATAACAGCAAGTTTAATTGGATGTTGCAAAGTTGGCAACCATGATTTATATAGTTAACTTAGAGGTTAAGGGTATGATGTTTCAAGGGCTTCACGTGTCTTTCAAGAACATGGAAGTTTGCTTGTAATATTTATTTTTTTAAATTGCTTTATAATTTATCAGAAATATAACTCGGCCAAAGTTACATTTTTTCAAAATTAGTTGTTATATAGACAAAAAAGACAAGAAAAGCCTCGGCTATTTTTTTAAATAATATTCATACAGCAGGCAATATAATTTAGGTCGCTCTTGTTCTTTAAAAACTTAAGAAATGCGGATTTTTTACTATGACCTAGCTTATTTTATTTTCTATTTCTTGTAAATTGATACAATGATAGGTTTATAAATTAAAATTAGATATTTTGAACCGTTTCATATTTTACTACGATAATTTACCAAAACATACATCCATGGTTACAAAAAATAGCCAAAATGTGCTATAAATACCTGGATAGTCTCCAAATTTTAATATTTTGGAGCATTTCTGGGATATATTGGGAAGAAAAATGGATATTAGACAAAGTTCTTATGAAGAAACCCTGAAAAATTACTTACAGAGAGAATCGGGGAAAATTGAGTTGTCTTTTTGTAAAAAAAAATTGTGGACTCAATGCCAGGGAGACTTTAGGCCGTGCGGAAGCACAATGACCTAATTATTTTGAAAATTCTTTTATTTATGTTGAGAATTATCAATTTGTCTGACTTTCAGTGAGAAATTTAAGAGCCAATTTAATATCAGTTTAAGGAAACATAAACAATTTTGTTTTACCTTATTTAAAAACTGATCACGATTGGCGATCCCATATAGGTGCCTTTTTGGGGGGTGCCTGACGCTGAAGGGTACCACGGCTCCAAATATTAATATTTTTACTTCAAAATATTTTATAAAAATAATTAAAATACGTGCAACAATATAGTAGAAAATTTCAAAGCATTCGATTGTTATTTTACATTCAAAAAAATTTCTAGTTATTGCTGTTTTTGAGAGCTTTCAGGGTTGGGAACTTATTTTATTGGAATGGTTAACTACAATTATTAGTCTACACACTTAAAATGTATTCGAATAACATTTTTCTCAATTTCAAAAAGATCGGTTGAAAAGTTTTTAAGTTATCGCTGATGGAAATTTGAATGCGCTCAAACGCCAAGCGTAAGGGTCCCAGCCTCTCATAGACAATAACATCAGAACTACTTTGAATTTTGTTTTTAAATTTTAGTGACTTATTCTTAACATGTTAAACTAACATTTTATTAAAAATTTGTGTTTCCTTCTTTAAGAATAAGATTTTTGTGATATAAATATGTGGTCTTGATATAAATGAAACAACAAAAAATATAAAATTTTGATAAGAAACATATAGTAAAACCAATAACACACATTTTAAATTACTGCCTGTCGCATTCACCCCTTATTTTCTTATTTAAATTTCAAATATCACCTCTTTAAATCTCATAAAATGAAAAATTCAAGGTAGCCAACTTTCACGAATAAAATATTCCTCATCTTTCTATTCGCTTTTCTCTATATATACGTTTCTTTTTTCGTTCTATATGAAAAAGCAAGCGTCACAAACAAAGTCATTATACCAGCATTTGTTTTTCACGCATTCATTTTTTTTTTTCTCACAGCCATCTTCGTGAAATGAACATTGAAAACGGCTTGAATTTTAATGTTTTACAATTTTTGTATTCATCTGATGTTGGAAATTTTTACTTTAGTGTTAAAATTTGTGTGTAAACGGTGAAATAGTTGATAAGAAATATGAGTTATAGCTGCTTTTAACTAAATTGCTTACCAAAGTACCAGGATATGTGTATTTTGTAATTTTATTGAGTAATTTTTACGTATTACCTTGAAATACACATGACTATAAAATATTAGAGTTATTACTGATCAATTTTACATATTTCGAAATACAAATAACCTGAAAACCTTCTAAAAAATTGACCTTTAAACATGTGAATTTTGTTTTAAGTTATCTATATCGCATTTGATATGAAATAAAATGTATATATTCATATGAAACTTTAAAAAAATTAAATTATTATGACACAAGTCATATAAGTATTTAATTCTACGTTTAATTGTCAAAATAAAGCTGTCGCAAATTAACAAAAATATGTACTTGTCAACTGAAATAAAATTAAAATAAAAACGCATCTATTTAAATGTAAAAAAGATCAAGTTATGCATGAAAAACTGTCAAAAAAATAAAAATATTTTATTTTCATATATGTATGAAGCCTACAATAATATTAAAACTCTATTCTATTAAAATTAAATATCTAATATTTAGATCAGTTTTCCTTGAATTTCTTTCAACACTAAATTCCGAAAATGATCTGGATTTTCTTGTGGTAAGAGTACTTTAAATGTTTTTGGTTTTTTAATTTTGAAAAATGATACATATAGGCTTGTCAAAGTATATTTTTGGCTAACCATAAAGTTTACCCGTGATATTAATGTTAATTTATTAAGTTGCACAAGTATTGCTCTTTCTCTTAACCCTTCATTCTGATCATTTTCTCATAAATATTATTATTTGAAATGATTTTTTGTGGCAATTCAATTTTTTTCATTATATTTGTCTAGCTAAATATCATTGTTACGCTGTATATAAAATCATTAAAAAGGCTATAAATAATTTTTCCCAAAAACTAAATCTTGACAGATCAATTTTATGACCCAAAATACCTTTAATAATTAAAGCTATTTTTAAAAAAACAAGTACATTTATTATAAATACAAAGAAGCTTATTTATTGAGATTCACAAGGATTGTTCTTTCTGTTAACTCTTTCTTCAGTTTTCGGACCTTTAATCATAAATACTATTATTTGAAATTATATCTTAAAGCAATTCAATCTCTTGCATTATATTTGTAAATAATTCTCCGTTAACTAACTATAATATCCTAAAAAAAGGTCTTAAATGATTTTTCCCAGAAATGAGATCTTAACAGATCAATTCCTTAACCCCAAATACTTTTATATATTACAGCCGTTTTCAAAAAACCAATAACATTTATTAAAAATCCTAAAATGCTAATTTATTAAGTTGCACAAGAATTGCTCTTTCTTTCAACCCTTTCTTTAATTTTCGAACCTTTTATCATAAAGATTAATGGTTGAAATTATAACTTGTAGCAATGCAATTTTTCCTTATATTTGTACATAATTCTCCGTTGTCTAGCTATAATGTCACTGTCACACTTTATTTAAAACCGTAAAAAAAGGTCTTAAATGATTTTTCCTGGAAATAAGATACACTAACAGATCAATTTTAAGACCCGAAATAACCCTAATCGTTAGAACCGTTTTTGAGGTTATTTGTGCAGATCTATTCTATGCATATGTGACCTTGAATTTAAATGATTTATTGTTATTTTATGGATTTTTTTTCATTTGTTTATCGTTTGCTGATAAGAAGGCTTCGGTATATTGCGATATTCATTGCATTTTGTTTGCAGATGCTTAATTTTGCTTTTTGAGCAGCAGTGGTAGTTTATTTTCTGACCAAACTATACTAACAGTCGTTTAAAAGTCATTTTAAACTATTTTAGAGTTACTTTCTTAAATTTTATAATATTATAAACTTACTATCAATTGTTTCAAATAAAAAACAAGATACTTTTAATTAATTTTGTTTTTATACATATTAATCCATCAAAATTTGTATTTTGTTAAAGACACGATTCGTGTTTAGGCAACATTTCCAAAATATTTTCATTTTTTAAAAGGCTTTATCAATTGTTTCATTTGAAAATCAAGATACCATTGTTTTATTTTAGTTTTGTATATAATTTAATTAGTATTCTACCTAAATCGATCAAAATTTACATTATTTAAAAGCGCGACTCTTGCATAAGCACTACGAAACTGCAGCACCCCTTTTTATTCACAAATATTGCAAAAATATCTCCTTTTTTAATAGTTACAATCAATTGTTTCAAGTAAAATTAAAGATACCATTGTCTATTTTTGTTTTTATATATAATAAAATAAAAGTTCTACTGCAATTCATCAAAACTTACATTTATTACAGTCGTGGTTTGTATATAAGAACTGCAAAACTGCAGCCCCCCCTAGTTTCACTCGATATTATCAAAAACAATAAAAATAATATTGAAATGTTACAAGGCTTTAAGTGAGTTTTGTAAAAGAATTACATTTATGAATAATCCGAAAATGGTAATTTGTTGAGTTGTACAAGGATTGCTCTTATTTACAACTCTTCCTTCAATTTTGTCATAATAATATCACTGTCACGCTGTATATAAAGACCGTAAAAAAGGCTTTAAATGATTTTCCCGGAAATCAGACCATAACAAAACAAGTTTTTGGCCTGAAATATTTCTAATCCATGATTTTTAGTTAGAGTTGTTTCACTTATTTAAGGGTTATGTATCTTATTTTAAAGTGTAATATACCTTTTAAGATAAATTAGTAGTTAGAGGAATCAATTTATTGAAATAAAACCTTTAATCACAACAAATATACTAGTGACATGTTATTGTAAAGGTTAAAGAAGTGAGGAAAGCCTATAATGATTAGCTATCTTGATGGTACTGCATTCTAATCACCATAAACATGGCAGCTTTTGTCTTAACCTACGATAACTTGAACACAATTAATTATTACTTGCACGGATGTTGAATATTGCTGAAGATATCAGGTAGCAGGTTTAACAAAGACCCTAGATATTACGCATAAACTTCTAACTAAACTGAACGCTTGTTAACGTGCAACCATGTTTATTACTTCTCGTTACCACTAGTTACCATCTTTCACTAGGTTTATTACCGCGAATGGATAATACCTAATTCCAGTGGGTCTTGAAACTTCGATAAATTACTATATTTGTTATGTGTGTTTGTCTGTTCGAGTGATATATATTTCATTTCTTAGATATAATTAATTTTCTACATTTTCATGTGCTTGTTACTTATGGTTATGACGTATCACTTTGCGAGGGGCTTTAAATTATTACATATATTCAATTTACTAACATATTTTTATGTGTTTAACCTCAAATTAATTTATGACACTTTACCAAATGATTTTCAGAAATATGTTAGTTTAAATTTGATTTTTAGATAATTATTTGAAAGTCACTAATTATTAAAAAAGTTTGAATTTTAGTATATTTAAACAGATTTTTGTTGTAGAATTCAAAAATAATATTAATTAGGGCAGAAAAAATCATTTAAATTGATCGCCTATTGTCGATGTAAGATACGATATATTGTCATTAGAATTTGAGATATTTTTTATATTTAAATTAAATGAAAGTATTTAACATAAAATTAACTATAAAATCCATATTTAAATTTCGAAATTAAGTATTAAATTTACAAAAAGTTCTATCTATTGAAAAATGAAAGTAAAAATTAACAATTTTTTTTAGTTTTTATAATATTTTAAGAAGTATTTTTGATGGTGATACCATTAATAGGTTATGTTACAAAGCAATAATCCATCAAAATGCAACAAATATAATATTTATTTCAACTAACATGTAAAAACAAGTCGAGCTTGTAGAATGAGTAGCTTTCCTGGGCCTGTCTTTAATCCCTAATTCCCAAAAACATACCAATACTTGTATCTACCTCGCCTAACTTCAAAAACACTTGGAGAAATTACAAAATCTCTTACGTTTACAAAATCCATCACGAAATAAAGATTCCGTAAAAATTCAAATAACAATACAGAAATTTATTGCATTTGAATGAGTTTATATGCAAATCAACAAATATACGTAGCATTTTTGGGAATCCAACATTGTAGTATCGATCCATTTCCTGCCGGAGCCAGCAGCCGAGCCCATAGAAGAACTGTGAAACGTAAACGCAGTGTGGAGGGGATGATACAGAATATTGCGGAGGATTCGGAGGATACGGGGAATGTACGCACCTGAAGGATTTTAGGGGATGGCGTATACGCAGAATTCGAGAATATAATGCTGTTACTCATATTCATGTGATTATATATAAGATACTAATGATGTATTTTAAGATTTTCAATTTGCTGAATTTCATTTTTAATATGGAATAAATTTCGAACATTTCATCTTATTTCTTAATATTTTATAACTTGTAGAAGTTTATTCAATTTTCATTTAAAATATATTCCAATATTATAATTATTTCTAGTATTAAATTGATTTAAAAAGAACTTTCTATTAAATATATTTTAACTATAACTTAGGAATTAATTTGCATTTTTCGCTGCAAAACCTTTCAAAATAAGATCTTTAATTTATATACCGGGTGTTCTTCTGCTTTTTGGGTTTTAATAGTCAAATTTTCATTATGCTATTAATGTTAGGACAAATATTTAAATACAAAAGTTGTGCGGAATTAAAATGTGCATCCAGTAAGCCCTTTTTAAATAATTTACGACAATCCTGTCACAAGATACAAGGAAAAGAAAAATACCATTTTTAAGCAGTTTACAGAGTGCCATGCAAAATAAAACAAATAACTTTAATTTAAGTGACATTGTCTCAGTTCTTGTATTTATGAATTTCTCTGTAATTTTGTAATTAATTCAATAAAATATCGAAAAAATCATTAATTTAAGTTTTATTTATTCGTATCAAAATTTATTATAATTTTGAAGCTAAGCTCCACAATGTGTAGCTAATTTTTCATACCGAATTAATTTTATTTCGAAGTAAGTCTACATGATTTTTATCTCCGTTACATTAAAATAACAATTTAAAGAACACAAAACATTAAAAAATACCGTCTAATTATTTTAATAAAATTTCCCTGCTAATTTTACAAAAAACTAATAATCTATCATTATTTTTACCACTCATTGTCATCAATGTTTTTGTTTTTTTTTTGCGTGTATATTTACATAAAATAAATAATTCATTAAAACAAAGAAATAATATAATAACGAAATAAATAAAAACAATTGAAATAATATATTTTCGTAATAGAATAAGTAGACAATAAAATTTAGCGAAAATAATTGGACATAATTTAATATTTATCTTGATGAATGGTTTTAAAGGCATCAGGTGTATGTCTACACTGTACAGTATACTAGACGTTTAGAAATTAATTATAAATTGTCAGTTAACTTTACCAACACCTGCTTTGTGTTATTAATCATTCTCTTAGTGTACTGTCTACTCAATACAGACACACTTAAAATGCATTATCTTATAGTTATTATGATTATTATGAGATCTAGTATCTTTTATAAAATTGAATACTATTTGAAATAAATGATAATTTGCGTAAAATGATCAAGTAAGCTTTGAAAATACTACCAGTTGTTTTAAGGTCATTTAAATCAAGTTAAAATTTTTGTTATAATAACTATTCTATTTCTACCTATAATATTATTATTTTTAACCTTGTAATGCTTATAATTTTGATTTATATATCAGTCGAACATCTAGTAGTACTTTTAAAAGTAGCTTTAATATTTGAAGCTAATTATAATGTCGTGTTAGTTCCAAATTTGTTTCTTACTCGAATTTTCATCGATTTCAATTTCTATTAGTTTTTATTTTGATTTCAAATAAACCGCTAGCTTTAAATAATAAAGTAAGCTATGAAGCTATAAAATTACCACCAGTTGTTCTAAGTTCATTTAAATACAATTTATATATATATATATATATATATATATATATATATATATATATATATATATATATATATATATATATATATATATATATATATATATATATATATATATATATATATATATATATATATATATATATATATATATATATATATATATATATATATATATATATATATATATATATATATATATATATATATATATATATATATATATATATATATATATATATATATATATATATATATATATATATATATATATATATATATATATATATATATATATATATATATATATATATATATATATATATATATATATATATATATATATATATATATATATATATATATATATATATATATATATATATATATATATATATATATATATATATATATATATATATATATATATATATATATATATATATATATATATATATATATATATATATATATATATATATATATANATATACAGTACATAACAACTAGCTTTAAATATTAAAGCTACCGATAAAAATTTAGCTTACTGTTTCAAATAGTTTTATTTCTTATTAATCTGTTACTTTTATTTTATATATTAGTACTTTCGTATTAAAGTGCTTCAACATATTGTCATTAATAATAATATTCAAAAAGTAAAATTCCAACAATTGTAATTCTTAACAAAAATAATTTACGCTTATCAGCAAATAATATCATCCTTTTGTGATAATATATAGACTATATAATGTCCTTTTGTGCTGAAATCTGGTCCCAATTTATTAAGACAAGTTCCAAAAAGGCACAACAAAACCGCAGTATAGAACGTGCTAATCCTACCATCACTGCGTGTCACTGCTTCTTCTTTATCTTATCTGAAATACGCGGGAAATGTACAGATGAATTTCGCTTTAAAGAAAACACTGGTTTCTTACAAGAAATTATTTTGATTTACTTTAATAATTATTATATGTTTAACTGTTTTAAATCTGTCAAAATAACAATGTTGATAACATTAAACTATTATTAACATGTTTACCAACGACTAAAAATAAAATAATTTCAAACATCGTCATTACATGAAGCTGTTTGTTGCCAATAAAACATTCGTAGGTGAACGGAACAGGAAGTCATAAAAATACGGATGTTTTAAAAAAGTTATTGATATTAAAAATTTTTAAATTAAATATTAATATACTTTTAAAACTGTCAAAATGACAATATTGTAAACCTTTAAATATACAGTGGTGTGCAAAACAAAAGCAACTATTTTACTTAACACAAAAATGTATGACTTTTTCATATATTTATTTGTCTTATATATTAATTATTTTTATAATATTATCACTGAATATTAAGGAACACTAATATGTATTTTTTTTT